>VYZW01020115.1:17442-74102 GCA_013401315.1 Balaeniceps rex
TGATTCCCTAAATCCAAATTTTTTTTTTTTTTTTCGATCTTAGCCATTCTGTACATTTTAAAATACTGCATTTTCCTTCCAACTCTGAAGCCTTGTTTAATGTCTAAAGACATCTCGCAGAGCAAAACCAACATCCTTCCACCAGTCCTAGCTCCTAAGCTTTATAAGCTACATTTTTTTGGAATAAATATAACTGACTGGGGGTTTGAGTTGGGAAAAACTAAGCCCTGTTCTGTATTTGACAAGCACTGAAAATATAGGCTACTAGAAGGAAGAAGTAAGTAAGGAAGAACAACAACAAAGGGTCTAAAGACATTTTAAGGGTCTAAAGAGTGTGAAACAGTGCAATACTCTCCAGGTAGTGTCCTGCATGAGATGTTGCATGAGATGTACTTTGGCTGATGGGCAGCCAGACTCCGTATCTGAAGGCACATCCCAATGGGTTCCCTAAGCCAGCAGTGTAACTGCAGCCTCACACAAAAGGACTGCACATTTCTGCTTAATGCTTCCCATACCATGGCAGGATGAAAAGCCCCATCCCAAGGGCATCTGATCATTTTAAATGAGTGCACTGTGCTCCTTTCCCCCTGACCCTCCGGTGGAAGCTGGACATGAGATTTATGTTGAAGGAGTAGCCAAGTTAATGTGTGAATGACTTAGCAAGGTCGTTAGAGATTAAACTTGACAGGGGCTAAATTCTGCCGAAATAAACAGAGCTGGAGGAAGGCATTTGGGCCAACATTGGAACCTCCTGGACAAAGTCAGCATATAAATCATGGGAGGGAGACTCAGAAAAGTCTGTGAAAAATGTACAACTATGAGAAACAGTAGGTCACTCCCAAACACCACTGGCAGCAGGTAGGAGGAGCAACTTTCCTCACCCGATACCCATCATCCAAAATTTGTGCCTCTGCTCTAAACAAGTTAGGTGGGCTCCTCTACAGTCAACACCTTATATATGTGCCTGATCCCATGCCAACATAGGTATCTTAAAGCACATAGGATGGCTTGGTTTCAGGAGGAGCCTTCCTGATGGGTTTAAGATCGGAGCCAGAGTTTCAGACTATCAAATGAGATAAATCTCATTTGAGACAAGCGATCCGAGCCAATCTGACCAGACCATACCACAGCAGTACCACACAAGTGACAAACATAGACTACTTAACACCTCTGCTGTTCCCACCAGCACCTTGCCTGGACCCTCCACACTGCCGGGCAGATTCCCCAGCTGGTTTGCTCATTTTAAATGTTTTCCCAGGGAACCTGCTCTCAGTTTGGAAAACACAACAGATGCATGCTGGAACCCACCAAAACCTAGAAAGGGGGGGCTTTTTCCCTTTACAAAGCCAGAAAAACATCATTCTGATTACAAGGAGACAGAGGCTTCTGACCCTCGAGGGACAGATATCTTAGCATTCAAAATCTGACATATACAGAAAAAGGCTTGGTATTTTTCCTGAAAGAGGGTGGGGGGTGAGGGGGGTGTCAGTCGAGTATGTTTTTCTTCTTTTTAAAAAAAGGCTTTACAAGTTCCTGAAGTCGCTTGTATTATTATAGAAATATATTCCTACCATTTGTCTTTGACCATCAAAGCAAATGCTATGAACAGAGGAAAAAAAAGAGATGCACATAATATCAAGCACAACACTGACATGAAGTAAAATACTTCAGAAATATTATGATGTGGTGAGGCACCTTCCTGGCTCCTCTTGAAGATGTCAAGTGTAATTCAGACTTGACTTCCTCCACTGTGGGTAACCCAGCCACCAGAAATTTTCATCAATGAAAACAATTTAAGCCACATTACTTAGAACTCTCCATATATAAACACTAAGAGGATGTGTAAACTGGATCGTAAATTTAGTTCTCTCAAATTCCAGTGCTGCAGCCAGCCAGCCAGACACAGGGCATATATCCTGGATCAAGACTGCAACGTCAAATTACCCTAATTATTCTCTTGGAACAAAAGTTCTGAAGAGTTTTGGTTATGAAATGCTGATACATTTCATTTCCCTTTGACAGTTCGTTGGCCCAATGCCACCTGGGAGAGAGGGAAGGCTCTTCCAGCTAAATACCTTGCCCAGTTCTAAATGCTTTGCTATATTTATCTTCATAATAATATCCAGAAATTTGAACACCACAGATGGGGAGACACTTTTGCCTTATAAAACAGAGATGAGGCATGACACATGCTGGGCTTTGTGGTTTGTCTGTTTTGGGTGGTTTTTTCCCTCCCGTTCCTCATTTACTGTGCTATACACACAGCGTGAGGAGATGAAGGTGGCAGGGAAGCACAGCAACCAAAAATTGGGAAGACCAATATGGACATTAGAGGCTATGCCCACATATGCAAGTAATTTGGTGCAACAGGAGGAACAGATCAGTAGGTTAAACCATCAAACACCACAACTGTGTAAAATTTTAGGGAGAGGGTTCGGGGTGGCCCATCAGCCTCGCTACGTATGTGGACTGAAGATGCCTGCAGGACTGGTTCAGACTCTTTGGTCTCTTGAGGAGTGCATTTGGTGCACACCTGAAGCGGAGCACCAGATTTTGTTTCCTGTAAAGGAAATTTAGGATACCTGCACCAAGGACATGCTGTGAGCCAAAGCAGCATGCTGTAAGTGAGGGTGATAAGACAGATCTGCCTTAAAACTGTGCTAGTGCTCTGAACCAAAATGCTCCCCTAAGTGCTACTGGGACATGAACTACAGGGAAAGCAAAACAGCATAATGTTTGTCAAAAGCTATGGCATAGCAGGAAAACCAGCCCTGCTAGTGGAGTACATTGAGGACACAGATTTACAGCTGCACATAGGCTTGCAAAGTCATTAGAGACCTAACTGCATTTACAAACAGAAAGACAGAGTCAAAACGATCCTCTGGGTTGAGAGGGTATCTTTGCTTTTTTGCTTTATTAAAAACATATCTCAGCTGCTGATTCTTTCTCTCCGATTTGATTTTTGGCTTTCCCATCTGATAGAGAAAAAAGTTCCCTCTGGATACAAACACACCTGCGGGAGGAAGCTCACACGTGAGCCTGATTCTTCACTGCATTTATTTGTCGTTCTACTCCCCATGAAGCCCAACCAAAGGATGCAACTGATGCGTTTGATTCATTTGTTTTCTGTCAACAAAGCCTCTGTTTCACAGGGGGGTTGTCAGTTTATGAAGATCTTAAATTATTGCACAAAACATAAATGACAGCTGAATATGAAGGCTTTGCTTTGTTTTTACCCAAAGACATGAAGACATTCTTTGGTGCTGAGCTCTGCCCTGATACCTCCCAGGGAGCTGATGTCAATTCTAGTCCCAAGCGCAAGTTTCAGCCTGCGGTGCTGGGTGGGGCACCCAAGATGGGAGAAATGATTAGCAAGTAATAGTTTTCCAAGGGAAAGACGGGAAAGACGGGAAAGACGGGAAAGACGGGAAAGACGGGAAAGACGGGAAAGACGGGAAAGACGGGAACGACGGGAAAGACGGGAAAGACAACAGCAGTTAAAGGTAATACCCATAAAAGAATCACAAAGTGGTAACTTCCAGGGTGGGATAAGGAGAAGAACAAACATCCAGCTCCTCACACCCTGCTTTCCTGTGCTTACACCTAAGTAATAAGAGAGGAAGTTGTAAGGGGGGAAAAAGCCAACGACATCTGTGAAATTCAGTTCTACATATAACACGGTAAGAGTTTTCCACGAGCCACCAGCAGCCGAGTTTGCTAATGATATCTGTTCACATAAAATGTCACCAACGTGATGCCCTTTCTTAAGGGGATGTTTTACAAAACTTCACAAGTGACAGGTTCATAGTCCTGTTTGCAAAAGGTCATAAAAACCTGTATTCTCATTTTCCGCTACTCTAGCCGATAGCTGTGATTTAGAGCCTGCAGTTTGGCGGCATGATTGCTGCCGCACCAAGGAAGAGGCTCCGTGCATACCAACACCACAGCTCCAATTTGGCAGGCTAAAAGTCTCCTAAAATTGTGAAGTGCCGCCATAACTTTATATGACTTCATTCCAAAACCTCAGCTATTTCTAAAATAAAGTGCTTAAAGAAATTTCAGGGCTCCAATTACAGTATTTAAAGGGAAATGTACTGCTGGAGGCCTTGCGGCGCTCGTACTCGGATCCTCCTGCAAATCTGTACTCAAATGCTTCCAAATTGGTTCCTGCAGAGTAAAGTTACTAGAAATCAGGGCAGCATTTTTTATTTCATTTTCCAACGATTTTATATGGCTGGGAAGCAAGAAGCATATTGAATGGATTTATGTTGATGCCCAGGGATGCTGTGACGCCACAGCAAACAGCCACGATGCAGGTTTTTATGTCCACATGACCATCCTGCTGCAGGTAAACCTTCTCAACGCTCAGCCAATTCTGCCACACACCTGTTTTGTTGCATTTTAGAAAAACAAGTTTTTAAAAAAAAAAAGGCAAGAAGCTATGGCACAAAGGAGGCTCCACAAGCTGGAAGTGATCCCTGGCTCTGTCTGAACACAGTCAACTTTTCTGAGCAAAACCATCTGCTGAGGGTCAGGCTCCTGACAGACCCTCTGCCAGGGTAACACTCCTCTTCAGCCTCAACCTCGCAGAGAGTTTCACATATCTATTTTAATCCCCAAGCAGAAATATCCACACATACAAAGCGCAATGCAGGAAAAATAGCCCAAATCCTTTGTTGATAGAGATTATATAAATACATACGAGGAACATACAGCAGGTATTAATTTACCATAAAATAGAGGTACTTGATTAAGAAAATTTCCATTGAGCCTTTCATCCTGGAAAAAACCTCTCCTAACAAAATAGAGGAAAAAAATAGTTCTGTTTTTGTTGAAAATGCTTACTTCCTAGAAAGGGAGCATAACAAGCCCTAAAACAAAGGCACTGAAAGGCCTGACGGGGGTGGGGAAGGAAAATGTGTTGGGGGGAGGGGTTTCAACAGATCTTCAATCTTTTTAAGGGAACATTTCCTGTCATGTGTTTGGTTTTTCCAACTTACTACCTCTCAGATGTGGTCAGCACTCTTAATACTACCTCGACAAATACAAACCCACATAATGCTAAGAAAACACCTGCAGAATGCAATATGCAATGGGCTTAAAAATATCCCACTAAACCCATTACCATGCTGTTTTCCAGTGCTGGGCAAGCACAAACTTGTATCCAAAGGCAAAAGGCCCAACAACCCACCCCGGTATTAGCACCTGAACTGAAATTACAAAGTTTGGATAAATGCAACTCCTAAACAACGGCTGGAGAAAACTGCTTTCTAGCAGCATTTCCCAGTTTCTTTAATGCACAAGACAGAAATCGGCATATTAGCATTCTGCACTTTGCTAACTCCGAACCAGAAACGATAAGCTGGATTTGTTTCAGGTTCCTTTGGTCCACGCAGTGCTTGGAATAGTCCTGATAAGATTTTATCGCAGATTATTTTTCCTGCAGGGAAAGCAAGGCTGCAGGAGAAAAATATACCATTGTTTGTGCTAACAGGGAAATTAAAAGAACTTGTAATTCTCACATGATAATGTCGAAGGGACATACTCGAGACACAAAGAGCTGCTGATCACACTGGGAGCTCCCCATTTGTGGCTTAAAGGTTATCTAGACCTATAGTAACTCCAACTGCACCTTCTTCCCTCCTTTCCTATATAGCTCCGAAAAGGCAGACCCGCAAGTTGTAAGTGGCCCTAGTTGCTGACGTGCCTCCCCCATGCACATCCCATGGCACAGAATCCAGCCTCCCCACGCTTCCCCCTCCTATAGTGCTAACGTCTGACCGGTCACTGCAAACATCACAAGCAAGGCACTCAACAGTTATGACTAATCACTATGACAATTTAAAGATTATTAAACCTGATTTAATCTTTTCTTGAATACCCAACAGGACTGAACACACAATATCCTCATTCCTAATGTCTGCAGAAGAGTTACAAAAGTAAAGACTAACAATTCATATTAAACACACTTTTTTAAGCTGTTCTTACAAAACCCCATTAAACGTGCACAGAAATGCACAAGTCAGCCCATAACAAGCTCCACAGGGTTCCTCTCTTGCAAGTGCCTGATCATTTACATTGAAATCAAGGTGTTTTTGCAGAGCATTGCATTTGGCTACTGCAGATAACGGTGGGGAAAACACACGTGAAATGAGTGAGTCCTCACTGCCAGTCTGCTCCTGAGGAGCGAGCTGAGAGAAGGTAAAGGAATACATCTGTTATATATATAGACTCTGTTTTCCCATTGAGATGCAGATTTTTTATTGCACTTTTTCCACCATATAACCTGCATGCCTCGAGAACAGAGACATTCAGGGTAACATGTTGTTTGAAACTTATTTTTAAATTATTTATAATCAGCTACTTTTTACAAGGAGCTCCAGCTAAGTTTTTTCCTAGAAAAGCAATGTATTGGGTTTGCGTGGCAAGGTTTTGGGAGTGGAGAGGCTACAGGGGTGGCTTCTGTGAGAAGCTGCTAGAAGCTTCCCCCTATGTCCCATAGACCCAATGCCAGCCTGCTCCAAGAGAGAGCTGCCGCTGGGCAAGGCCGAGCCCATCAGAGACGGTGGTAGCACCTCTGTGACAACTTATTTAAGAAGGGGGGGAATGGCACAACTGCAGCTGGAGAGAGCATATGTGAGAGGAATGACTCTGCAGACACCAAGGTCAGTGAAGAAGGAGGGCAAGGAGGTGCTCCAGGCACCGGAGCAGAGATTCCCCTGCAGCCCGTGGTGAAGACCATGGTGAGGCAGGCTGTCCCCCTGCAGCCCATGGAGGTCCACGCTGGAGCAGATAACCACCTGCAGCCTATGGAGGACCCCATGCCAGAGCAGGTGGGTGCCTGAAGGAGGCTGTGACCCCATGGGAAGCCCGTGCTGGAGCAGGCTCCTGGCAGGACCTGTGGACCCACAGGGGACCCATGCTGGAGCAGTCTGTTCCTGAAGGACTGCACCCTGTGGAAGGGACCCACACTGGAGCAGTTTGCGAAGAGCTGCAGCCTGTGGGAAGGACCCACATTGGAGAAGTTCATGAAGGACTGTCTCCTGTGGGAGGGACCCCACGCTGAAGCAGGGGAAGCGTGTGAGGAGTCCTCCCTTGAGGAGGAAGGAGTGGCAGAGACGATATGTGATGAACTGACCGCAACCCCCATTCCCCATGCCCCTGCGCCACTCCGGGGGGAGAAGGTAGAGAAAATCAGGAGTGAAACTGAGCCCGGGAAGAAGGGAGGGGTGGGGGAAAAGTGTTTTAAGATTTAGTTTTTATTTCTCATTATCCTACTCTGATTTGACTGGTAACAAATTACAACTGATTTTCCCCAAGCCGAGCGTGTTTTGTCCGTGATGGTAATTGGTGAGTGATCTCTCCCTGTCCTTATCTCGACCCACGAGCTTTTCATTATATTTTCTCTCCCCTGTCCAGTTGAGAAGGGGAGTGACAGAGCAGTTTTGGTGGGCACTTGGAATCCAGCCAGCGTCAACCCACCACAGGAAAGATAAGTTTAGTGGCAACTACGGGAAAGCTTTTTGTGGCAGAGTTGAGTCAGGGATGAAGGTAAAGTGAAAGCTGCCAGAGTAAATCCTAGGTGAGATACCTTAGCGCATCCTCATGCTGTAAGTTAGCACCAGCTCTCTATGGCAGTCTGTATCTGTCCATGCTTTCATTTTGATCTTTTTCATCATTTGTCTTCACTTTTATTAAATGATACAATTTGCCTTTTGCTCTTTGGTGCAATAGTTAATTAATCTCTCTCCACCATACCACCTACCACAGAGAGTGTTATCCAAATGTTCCTAGAACCAAAATTTCATCTGCCTTTTTTCTACTAAAGACAATATACTAACTAATGGGTGGAAAACGTATTTCTTAGAAAAATTAATCAACCATCCCAGCTCCTCCCGATTAGCAAGTCTTGTATCTATTCAGTAACTCGTTTTAAGGAATGCATTTACTTCCCCCCCTCTGTTTTAGACCTCAAATTTATGGTGCAAGGCAGCAGCAGCATTTGCAGATTGGATGTTTACCTAATTAGCTGTAGTTAATGGAACCTTTTATATAAAGCCCTTTCCCAGTTCTGGTACTTCCCCAATGACAACCTTCAAATTCACCTGTTTAAAGGTGATAAAACAGGACACAGAGAAGCTACAATGCTTCATCCAGCATCACATCACCTTGCTAGACCAACCCCAGTGCCCTGACCACCAATCCTCAACCTTCACCACAAACTATACTACCAAAGATCAGTTTTACTCAACGTTGTTCATTCTGACACCCTCCAGATCACAGATGTCAGCTCCTCAATAGGTATCGTCCAAAACCAAAACAGTAGTCCAAAAAAATTGTGTTATGCACTTCTGTACCTTAAGTCTTCTACGAGCTCCACAAATGACCAGATATTCTATTACGGGAAATTTGCTGATGGACGCTGCACATCTTCAAGTGCTTAACAAAATAAAACCTGCTCCTGCATTTGCAATGACAAACAGCGTCTTCAAAAGTACACCGCTGTATCATTATACCACAGGATGAGTGTTTATTAATATTTCAGCTGTACTCTACTGGGTTTAATAACAAAGTGTCTTTATTCCATTCACAATAATATTCAGTCCGAGTCATTGTCTTCCATTTCCGAAAATGGCTGTGAAGCCAAATGGGGAAGAAAAGGAAAAAGCTCCGCACGGCATGTTACAATAATTGTAATAGTTGTCCTGTAGTATCTATTTGTTCGGTATTATTTCTCTTCCAGATCATTTTCATTTCAAAATATAATGTGCCCATCACATTTGGAATATACATATGTAATTTCTATGTTTTGCATAAAAGGTATGCAAAAAATATTAACCTGTAGTAAAGGCAGCCCTGGGATCTTTGGGAAGCTAGATGTATTAGGAAGTTGCAGCAACAACCTGTCTCTTTTGTACCTTACCAGCCTCAGTCTTCTGCCAAGTGGTAAGTCTGCCCATCATTTATGGTTGAACAATTCGAGTTGCATGTTCGGTTTGTGGTTTGAGGGACCCGTTCTGTCACTGTTTGCTTCTATTTCATTTGGAACTGATTGCTATTAAATAATCGTGAATTCCCCTGCACCATTACCAGCTTCACTGACTGAGGATGCGAGTAGTTTCCTGCCCAGCATCTCTTGCACAAACAAGCATATAGTGTCCCATGCATGAAGTGCTGCAAAGCTCCACATGGTTGTTTGCTCAGGGAAAACCCAGGACATGTGGCACTCCCTTGCTCTGTTCCTCTTTTGTTATGGCTAATGTTGGGATCCTTTCTTGGTCTGTTACAGTCTCCTGTCTCACCTCCTCTCATCTGTTAGAAGCATTTGGATTTCTGTATAATAGAGTGCAATTGTAATACCAAAATCCTGGAAATCTCTCTATGCCCATACCATTCTCTAACTCCTTAAAAATAAATCTTCACATTTCCTTGTGTTACTCCCTTCTAAGCCTAAAATAACACCACCACATAGAATAATTTAAGATGGACCTGGAAGGGACACCAAGACAATGTCTACTTCATCTACCCCATGCTACAAAGGAAGACCAGCAGTACCTAAAAATTTTGACAAATACATGTAAAATATCTGAAGGACCTAGGTAACAGAGTCCTCCATGTGTCACTACTCCTTCCGATGGAATATATTTCCTAAAAATCTAACCTGATGGTCCCTTGCTACTGCTTCAGTCTGCCTCCCCTTATCCTCCCTACTCTGGATGTGGATATCTTCTCCTCTCTGCAGCAACCTCAAAGCTGTCACCAGGTCTATCTTCTTCCCTGTATGCTGAGCAACCAGACTTCACCAAATATCTTGTCCTACAGGCCCCTGATCATTCTTGCTGCTCCCATTAATGTTCTTCCCAGTTGCCCATTCCCATTGGGACACTCAGTGTCCATCTGAGAGCAGTACTTGGTCTGAGACCTGCCACATGTTGACCAGGTTAGAAGTTAAAAAAAAAACCAAAACCAACCCACAAAAAAACCCAAACAAAAAAACCATCTCACGAACAGTACATGAGATGACAACGTGCAGTCCAACTGTTTAGATTCAGTGGTGGTCTTGGTACACCTCTGTGAGCAGACTACGCCCTGCAATCCCATATATCACTGCCATTCTGATACATGTCTAATTCATGAGCCCAACACCTTTACTAACTCCGTATGTCAAGGTGTTCAGGCAGGGAAAGGGCTGGATGGACTAATGTTAAATGACAGCTGATGTTGACCTCTCTGAAGCACCTACTCTGACAACCTCAGCTCAGATAGCAGCATCAAGTGTGATCTTCACAAGCCACCTGATCAGTGCCAACTTCAGGTCCAGAACTCCTGCAAATGTCATAAACCACCTCTCATTCAACCCTTTCAAAAAAAAAAAAAGCAGCTATTTCTGTTTTGATGACAAACTCTTGTTGACTGTCAAGCACAGCAGGAGGACCTCAGCTGCTCCTGGTACAGCTACAATATAAATAATTCATGGAAGTTGTTCAGGTACTCAACTGGTATGAATCACTGCCACTCCAGGGAAGTCAAGAGGCCTGAACCCCTGTTCTTATTAAAAATATATAGATCCCCAGAGTCCCCTGCTGACTTTTATCTGCTAGTGATCTGGAACAGTATTTTCTGACTAATCCTTCAAAGTCATTCTTTTTTCAGCCTCATCAAATTCCTCATACCCATTGTGCCTGCTGGGACTTTGTAACTCACCCTAAGTCTTCACTCATTACATACATTATTCATCTGTTACAGCCTTTTCTCCCTTTGTCTGGTTTCCCAACAATTCAAAGTAGCACCCAAGATAAACACAATGCTTTTCCATTAACCGGTCTGGGTAAGTACTGTCCTGCCATAAGTTTTTTATTTTAAGGCATTGGTCTAGTCTGGCCAATTGATATGGAAATGATGTAATTACCAGTGTAAACAATCTGTTGTTTTCCATACAGATAGAGCACTAAATCACAATGGTCCACTACATTACCATCTGAATAGGAGGAGGTAGCTAGTGGGCCATATGTTAAAAAGCAGGTTACTTGCATCTTCATTTACAAATGAAAAGCAAGAATGACAGCTGGATAGTAAAGATATGACCATTGATCATATTGCCATTCCCAGGACCCCCACACAGAAAACCCAGGTATCAAACAACCAGAAAAGTTTCTCAGCTCTGAACACCATCCACTTCATGACAAGGCTCCAAAAATTGCTGATGATATACCGAGTGTGTCACCAAGGCCATCTCCAGCTCAACATAGGAGGTTTCCCAACTAAGTTTCATGTATTACAAGAAAGTATTTGAGAAACTACACTACAAAAGCTACAGATCTGCCTTCCCAAATTGTGATATATACCAATGGACCAAAGTTTCCCAACGAAGATGTGGAGAAGCAAAACAAGCAGCTGTGCATCAGCAGGGGCTTGTACAAACCATCAGTTACACAACAGATATGCCCAAACCTGCCCCATCTCCAGTTCTCAGTCCCAATCCCTACCCATGAGCTACACGATTCCTTCCAGAAGAGCAGCTGGGCAGTAGCACTGGGGTCAGCAACTACGTATGCTGACTTTGTACAAGGAAAAATGCTGCGGAGCCCTTGTTTAAACAGGAATTAATCACCAAGTTCAGCTGTAACAGGTAAGATGGGCAGAAAAGTCTCCAGCTCTGTGACGGGAGGCGTTTAACAGCAAAGCTGAATTAAGGAGTTATCCCCCCCAAACCTGAGCTGCTTGCTCACAACAACTGTGGCCAAAAAAAGAAGGAAAAAAGATTAAAATAATCTGGCTTAAACCCCCAAGTTCCCAGTGCAGCCCCATAAAAAGCTGCATGGACATAATGACAAGGACATGCAAGTGATAACTGAAGACCACAAATGCAACCAAACCAAAACATCAACCCTAAAATGTAAAACAGTATCTTCTGACACTGCATCAAGTGAGATTTCATTTTTTTCTGCATTTCTGCAACACAAATGCCAGGTAGGACCGAGAAGCAAGTCCCCATGTCCGATCACAGCAGCAAGCCTCGCCTGTGAACTAGCATCGTGGCAAGGCTGTTTGCTCAAGGCACATCCCCTCCAGCAAGGAGAAATGGCAGTGCATGCAACAGGGATGATGGGACAGTCAAACTCCCCAACTGATGTCCAGCGAGAGTGATAACAGCACTGTGTTCTGCCTCAATAGTGCTGCTGCTATTAGCGGTGTTTATATTTAATATATCCTTGCAAAGCTGCTGCTTTGTTCTTTAGGAACAGGACTTTCTCCCTCAGTGTCCTGGTTTTCCCCTGTCCTCCTACATATACTCTTGACTCGGTGGTTAAAAAGAAAGAAAACTAAGTTGAGAGGAGGTCAAGTCACTCTTAAATGCACATGCATTAGAGCTCCCAGAAAGCAAACTAATTACACTGAAAATGATGAGCTAAACAGAACCAATGTGACACCAAAAATGACCATTCAAGATGTGCTAATAAGCTCCAATACATACGTTATTTCCCACTCAAAGTAAGACTGGGAAGCTTTAAAAATCAGATTTCTTTTTGCAAAAATAATCTTGTCAGTGATGGCATTTATAATGCAATATGTATGTGAAGCTCTGGCAGCCCTGGCTTGGCTCTGCTCCCCCACACCTCCATTGTCCCCATGGGAAAAGGCATCTCTCCCCTCCCAGGGGATGCATGTGCAGCACTGTGCTCAGGGCGATGCTCCAGAGACCCACCGGTCCCTCCCCAGAGGGAATCTTACTTGATAACCCTGGGAGAAAACTAAAAACTCCCTACATCTCAGTGATATTTTTTTCCTACAAGAGGTTTTTCCTCATTCTTTACTGACTTCAAAAATTATCTAACACATCCTCTTTCAGTAAGGAAGAATGAGGCAGTCAAATCACAAACAACATCCTGGCATTTGTAGTGACTAATGGATATAAACAGCATTTTCAAATCTGTCAAAATAATTTACAGTATCTCCCAAAGTTTCCTTTCAGTACATACAGTTGCCAAGTTAATGGTTTTACAGTTGCAAATCATTTTTGGGAACAGTCTAAAGAATAAGGGTATTCATCAATGGGTTTATTAATATGGGTAGAAAGAATAATGGATGCAATATCTGCTATGGGGACATCACATTATGATACACGCTTTAACTAATTTGCAATCTTAAAAAAAGAAAGTGTGTTGTATCCCAGGGAGGCTCTCATTTGCCTACCGCTCTCTCTTTAGGCACTTTTAGCACCTGATTAATTAATAATTGTTGCTTGGGTTATGCTGCTCAGCAACTGCTGTACCCTGGCTGTGAATCATAATCTGGCACTAAAAATTTAATAGGTGCATTGCAATGCTATCTGAGATGCACCCTGTTGAGTGTTAAATAACTTATTTTTTGTAAATATGGCCTTTTTTTTTTTTGAACATGAAAGCAGCATTATGCTTCAATAACTCTACCTGTCATCGATAGCAGTAATTAGCACTTGTGTTACTTCATTGAGAGATTACCTGACAGAATCCAATTAGGGAATTTTTTTTTTCCCCCGTTGTTTTTCTAAAGCCATCACCACACTCGGCTTAGCTGCATTTTCATGCTGTGCAACCGAGTTCATTAAACACAAGTGGTCGGCTAGGGGGTGTTTTTTTTGGTGGTGTTTGTAAAGCCTGAACCCTGGGAGGCCGGCAGTGGCACCGCAGATCGGGCCAGACAAGAAACCTTCAAAGGTTTTCCCCAAAAGAACCATATTAAAAATGAGTTTCTGGGACAGACAACAATGGAGGGAAACCTGCCGCATTGCCTCTACAAGTAACAACAGCAACAATAAAAGCAAAGTATCTGTCCTTCCAACATCAACCCCCCAGCAATCACGGGGATCCAAATAATGGGATGAACAGGTTATTTCGGTACCAAAACCTGCCCTAGCCAAACTCTTCAGCAGGAAAGATACAAAGAGAGTCAGACTAACACAGCAAGACAAGTGCAGGAGTGCCAGTATCCATCATTAACATGAGCAATGACATACACTGCAGCCCATTTTGGGATGACCACCCAAGGCTACCCACCCAGCAGTTATCTGCAGCCCACCAGGGCAGCATCTCAGTGCCTTGGGAGGGTCCATCCAACCACCAGGGCTGTGCAACAGGACCAAGCAGAGCTGGTTAATGAGCCAGCTTCATTGCCATGGAGGGTGGCGGTGACAAACGAGATAAATCCCAACCTCGCAGCAGTTCTGCGCAGAGCCCAGCAGCTTTCCAGTGGCTACACAAGGACATCACAGTGTCTGCCGGCTAACCCAAAAATAGTGCAAGACCTCAAGGCAAGCTAGAAATCCCGGCTAGCAGGCAGGGAGAGCTGAGGGCCATGGCAGGCTCAGAACAGTCATTTAAAACTGCATGTTTGTCCCTGCCCTCTGGGAAGAGCACCCACAATGCCCTCCAGCAACCACCACCAGCTCCCAGGCACAGTTGTGGTCACCATCCCTGCCCTGTGGTTTGGCAGTAACGGTTTGCAATGAGTAAATGCCATGAAGCTCCGGGAAAAGGGGCAAGCACTGGGAAGGACCTTACCAGCGAGGGTTTCTAAAGGCCAGGTCAGCCTGGTTGAGCTCTCTAGAGCCAGCCCACTGACCAGCATGGATCACCCTGTCCTGCAACTTAAAAAAGTTATTTCCTTTCTGAATTTGCACCCTGTTTTTCCAATATATACAAGTTAACTTCTGCATAAAATAGCAGCGACAGGAGGTTTAAGCAGGATGTCCCACGAAGGATGATTTTCAATTCTGACCTCATGGAAGCAGATGAAGGAGAGGAGCAAGTGGCTGCGTTCCCCAGTGCTGCCCAAAAGGTTTGCAATCTCCATCAGCAGAGCTGACTGCAGGTGGGTGAGGACCAAAAATCAGTCTTTGGGTGCCAAAGGACAGGCAGCAGTTACTCTTACTTTTAGTTTGTGGTTGGTTGTTTTTTTGGGTTTTTTTTTTTTTGAGTTTGGATTTTGCATTTGGGGTTTTTTTTTGTTTTGGTTTGGTTTTTTTTTTGGGGGGGAGGTTTGGTTTGTTTTTGTGGTTTTTGGTTTTGGTGGGGTTTTTTTGTTGTTGTTGTTGTTCGTTTGTTTTTTTAATTCCTCCATTTCTGGATGAGAACTCCAAAGCCCTAACAGATACTGTTCACCTCCACGTAACAAGGCTCTTGAGAAAAAAAAAAAACAAAATAACCATAACAACAAATTGTTTAATAACCTCAACCCATTCCCTGCACTGCCTGGCATGAATGCCATTTGCCATAGCTCTTCTGGGCAGAGCTGAGCACTTCAGAAGAGCAGGCGCTTTTGGGATCACAAAGCATTTTGGAGATGCTGACATGCTGTGCCAGGAGGTCTGAAAAACAGCACCTTCTTACAGCACTCAGGATCGCAAACATTTGCCTTTGCCTTGCTAACACTTTCATGGAAAGAGAATAGGAAAGAGTAATAAAGCTTTTAGCAGAACTAATTAAATTACTCACAATTTACAACCTGCTCCTTCTATATCCCTAAAAATAACACCAATAAAGAGACAGGCATTCTGAACTCTCTATTAAATAAAAGTTTTGGCTTTCCCTTGCTTTTGTATGTCAGCCAAAAAAAAAATCCACCACACAAAACTGCTGTTATACCTGCATCTTCACCAGCAATAATTCTGGGCAAAACCATTAATCATGAAAAATGTATTCAACACATTTTTCTACTACATGTGAATAATCCACAAATTAAAAGGAGACCAAGTAAGGTTACCACCGCAATGATTAAAAGCTTTGGAAGAAACACAAACACTTGTGCTTCAGGGTGTGCACTAACCTCTAGTTAAGAGCAGCTGCAAAGCACTGAACCAAAACTGCAGTAAGTGAAACCAAAAGTGCCTTCAGGAGAAAGGCTTCACCAGACAGCCAGCACTGCCCCTAGCCAGAGATAGACCACAGACCACAACTTCTGAGATATCTGGGCACTCTTGAAAACCCCTTATGTATTATGTGTTGTTTAATATACTACATTTCCCTAACCCCAAAGCAGCACTCTGGCTCTCAGGGTGGTGGGTGATAGGAAGCTTCCCTGCTCGCAAGTCTAGGAGGTATCACAGAGGTTTCTAGACAGGCTTTTGCACAGGATCCCACAAACTTGCACATGTACATACCTATTTTGTATGTACACACCCATACACAACCACTACTTGTAAATGCACACGCGAGTATGGGACTGTTTCGGCATGTTGGAGCCCAGCCCAGCCCATCCATGGGGTCCTACCCAGCCCAGGTAATTCCCCACCCCAGCTTCAGCGTAGAACAGCCTGTCACACAACACGGAGCAGCTTGTACCAGGCACCGGAGATGCCTTGTCTACAGGTGACAAAGTAAGTGTGAATTTTGGGTAATTTCCATTTTTTTAAGCCAGAAGAGAGTGGGAGGATGGAATCAACTACTCTACAAAAACACTTCTTGCTGCATTTGGGAGACAAGCAAATTGGTAAAAAAGTGAACTCTCATCATCCCCAGGAACATTTTCCTGACTTACAGCCAAAAAAACCTAGTCTGTGATGCATGAAAATCTCCTAGAACACATAATTCAAAGAACAGTACCAAGCCAGAAAAATCCCCGTGATTTTGGGAGTGCTTTTCAAATCAGTGGCAGAGCAAGTAACAAGTACATCAAATGAGACAGAGCTAAAATGAACTTATGACAAACGTTAAATATCGATGTAACAATCAAGGACCAGAGCAAAAGCAGGAGAAAAAAGGGCCCACGATTAATACTCCTACTTTTCCTACTCAGATAGACAATCCCATTAATGCTGCAAACATTGTCACGTCCCTCGCAGAGAATTAATACCATTTTTCTTAGAGGAAAGGCGCAACCTCCTTTCTGCAGGCACATCAGCACCACAGAAATTTGAGTTACGTTTTCAAGAGGATATTAGCTCAACTCCCAGATGTTTCTTGGTTGCAGTCAGGTATCTCCTCAATCCTCACTGCAGCTTTTTATAGAAAGGATCTCAAAGCACATTTCATGAAGAAGCCTGTTTAATTTTACAGATGGGGAAACTGAGGCATTCCTGCTTTGCAACAGTATAAAACCCCAGGTATCAAGCCCCTTTCTCAGTTCTGCAGCTTGTACATGCTCTGTGCTGCATCCTGGGACAAATCAAGGACCCCAAATCACAATTTCAGAAAATGAGGGATTGTTCATCACAGCTTTTAAAGCAGACACTGGATGGCCTCTTCAGCAGTGCTGGAGTATTTTTCTTTTCTGTTGTATTTGCTTCACTGTTTATTATCTTCCCATTTATTTTAAGTCCTGCTAAGCCCAGTGGAGAGGGTTTGCAGTTTATATTGCGCTACACTGATCCTCCTCCTGCTTGTTTTTTTTGTAGCATATGGCCATTGAGGTTATAGCCTCTCTTTCACTTCTGTGTCTAGCTTTATTACCTTAATTTTTTTTAATACCAAAATCTATATGACACTTCCCTCTGCAGGCATCTCTTCTGTCCAAATTCCGATTTTATCTCCACCTTTTTTCCCTTAACTACTCTGGATGTCCACAACATACCAGTGCAAAAGCCTGCACCACCACCAGAGGGTTCACATGCAAGGAGGAGAAATTAGTGCTCATGCTCAGATTTTTATTTGCTACTTAATAGCAACTTATTAGCAATAACATTAGCCCTATTTGTTAACTGCTAATAATTAGATATTGCTAAACCTTCGTAATAACAGCAGTCTTCTCTTCTTTGTCCTCCACACCATAACTTGTCACCAAAAAAAAAAATCCCCACCCAATTTTCCATTTTCCTTTTCTGTTCCAGGCAATTTTCCTTTTGGTTTCTCCACAAATCGTTCATGACAGTCCTTACTGGTGTGTCGGGTATCTGGTTTTCTCACGGACCAGACAGTCCTCCCTGGACAAAACCAGCCATGGAAATGAGAAGGACCACAGGTTGATCTGCTCAAAGTGTTTTGACTAGGAAAGTTTCTGAACATATCAATCTTTCAACCTGAAACGCTGAGTTATGTCAGGAACTCAATCAGTTTTGCTTTAAACGCTACCAAGTGCTCTGATGTTTTTGCAAACATGTTCCTGCCATTTTCATGGTTTGTCCCAAACCACCATGATCTGAGTCATCCTTCGTGGCATAGTGCCAACCTTGGACCTCAAGATAGCAACTGGCCGGGTGATGTGTTTAACACTAACATTAAAGCCAGAGGAGCACTCTTTGGAAACTGTTTTGTCTGTGTGGCTCATCACACAACAGGACACACCACTTTTAAATTTCTGCAGTAACAACTCAACGCTTTCCATCTGTGGTCATGCATCAATTCCTTTCTCTTCCATCATTTGCATTTGATAAACACATTTCTTGTTCAATTACAATTACCCTACTGAAAATCCATCCTATTTATCATCTTACCCACTATAAACTAAGGAGCTGATTTTGGTATGCCTCCTG
This sequence comes from Balaeniceps rex, assembly GCA_013401315.1. Taxonomy (NCBI): domain Eukaryota; kingdom Metazoa; phylum Chordata; class Aves; order Pelecaniformes; family Balaenicipitidae; genus Balaeniceps; species Balaeniceps rex. Next base: position 35,888 of record VYZW01020115.1, read on the forward strand.
AGAAGTTCTCATACAAAGTCTCACTCATCTGAATGGATCTGCCAACACTCCCAAAGCCGTAATACTGAATATAAATATCAAAACCCAGTCCTTACAGGTGAGGAAGGGACAAAAAGCGTTCTCAGGGTGCTACCTGCAAGGCCAAGCACAGCTCCTTTTCTGTTTCCTTTCCCATATAAGATAGAAAGTTGAAGACAAAAATTTGAGGAATGATGCAGCTTCAAACCAGGAAAAAAAAAAACATCACCTTTCTGTCTACAAAATGTCAAAGGTGGAAATATGCTGTCCCTTTTTATTTACTCTCTTCTCTCTTCTAATGAATGAGAATTTATCACCGAGAGCTATTTTGTAACAGAAGTACCAGAGTTAAACAAACAGTGAAGGCTTGATCTTCAGGTAATGTAAATCAGAGCAGCTCCATCAAAGTAAAATCTATTTATACCAGCTGCGGTCCTTGTAACATAATTTCAAAGCATTCTTGTCTTCTGCTACTGACTTTATGAGGGGCAGAAGGCAGAAAATTTACTGAAAGCCAAAGGAAAAAGATAGTAATAGAGATCTCTTAGCGATGATTGGTGAATCGATAAGACAATGATGGAGACTAAATGGCCATGAATCATCTTGTTAAGTCTAGCTGGTCTGCAAGACTGCCCCAAAACAGCAAACAAACAACAAAAAAAACCCCAAAGTGCCTCATCCAAGCCCCACAGCTACTAAACGTGTGCAGAGGACACTGTGCTGTCCAGAGTGCCACATCACCAGGATGCTGAGGGACGTGCCAGCTTTTGCAAGCCCCCAGTTAGCGCAGCATGCCATGCCCTCGTGCCTGCCCTGCATCCCTGGGACGGAGACGGGTTTCCGGGGCTGGGCAAGCTGTGGATGCCCAAGAGGGAGAGCGGGACAAGGGCGACATTGTTCCCTGTGCATTGCCCGGGTCACCAGAGTTCACATCGCTTTTTTTTCCCCAAAACTTGTTTATAGGAGGCAGTTACCATCACTCATTTTGACATAAAAAAAATAATAGTAATAATACCACAGGGGGGGCGAGGGAGAGCGCCCAACGATGACATGGACACAAAGGTATGCAGGGAATGAGGAGGAGGGGAAGCGGCCCACCGCCCAGGGCCCATAAATCATACTGGCTGGATGATGACCTTTCATGTGCTGCCCACTGCTAAAGGTTTTTGACATTCAGAGTCCTCCTCTCCGCTTTGCAGGGACAACAGGGGCTTGTGATTTATTAAAACAGGGCTTGATCACAAGTCAGAATGAATAAAGCTGTTTGGAAAAGAGCAAGATAAAAGGTATGAAAACTTTACATAAGCAAGGATGCAGGTCAAAAATCTCCCGAAGGGATGGGTGTTTTGGGACACATCTATTTTTGTCTTTGTGGGCCACGCTGCTGCAAAGGAGGGCTGTTAACATCAGCTGCAATGCTCACGCCAAGACCTGGAAAGGGCAACAGCTCTTGGCCAGCTAGATATTGGTTTTCCAAAAATAAAGCAATAGGAATTTCATTGCCCATTTATAGGACAGCGTTTCTAGTCAGAAATAGAGCTGAAACGGCAACTTTCTTCTCCTCGTCTTTTGCCACCATCACCCCCAATTGTTTTAACCTGCCTTTTGAAGAATATGAAACTCTCAGACCACTGGACCATAAAGTCAATTGTGCTCTTTTTCTGCATAAATAATCAAGCGTCTTTGGTGCCAAACTGGAGTAACTCCAACAAGAGAAACTTAAGTTTCTTGTGCACGCTAAGTTACATATAGTTTATACACATATGTAAATACAGTTTTAGTCACAGTATATATATATATATATAGTTATAGTCTAAGAGGTCACATTTTCATTCTATTTCAGGGCAAAACATGAGTTTCCTGGTTTCTTAATTTTATTTTCGCAGAAGGGAAGTTTTCCGCAGAGACTTACATCTGGCTGATGACTTCTTGTAGGAAGAAGCTAATCTTCTCAATGGGAAGGGTTGGCGGGGTTGGGTCCCTGCATAACAAACAGATGGGCAAAATTTTCTGCTTGGACATTATTTTTGAGTGTGACTGAATCATCAAGACACTACATAGTAATTGTCACACCACAAATTCCTTTTCCTGCCACAGATCAGGAACTGTAAACAAACTCCCAAGGCAACAGATATCCTAGTGTGGGCTTTAATCTATCAAATATGGTAATTGTTAGCACAATCTTAACAGCTCACTGGCTTGCAAATTAATCACTCAGTCTTAGCAGCAAGGTGCATCTCTTTATAACTAATGCTTGGCATATAAAGTGTGGCTAATAAGATGCCTCTAATTTAAGAGTCTCACAACATCCCCCTTAAGGAGGATAATTGCTCACACTGAAGGCCTCAATCCCAAAAAGGCTGAAGAGAACAATGCTCACCACAGCTCACCAACTGCTCCCTACCACTGGAGGGGAGGTCAGAGCAGGTCACCTCTGGCTGGAGGGTGAAGGACATCACAGGCTACAAAAAACCCAGTATGGGATTGCAATTCATCCACATATATGACCTACTGGACTAAAAGGTTATGTCAGTTCTGACCCAGAATATGCACCTGATTATTCAAGATTTTTTAACAATTTTGACCTAATAAATTTGAACAATACATTGTGAACAATATACATTTGAAACCCGTAGGTTTTGAACAATGCTTACAGTTCCTTCCTTGCAGTATCATCTTACCACTCTTGCTGTCCAGACCTAATCAAGTATCAAAGCCTTTTCTCACATACAGTCCTCTTCTTCCTCTAATCAGTGTTCAGCTCTGCCAAATTGCCCCCAAATTGCTTCTCCAGCTGGTTCCCATCCATCTGCTCCTCAAGGAGGTGACCAAGGTCTCATGAGCTTCAGCCTCAGGGCTTGTCCCCAGAGCTTTACCTGTGTTATCTATCAGATTGACCACCCTTTCCCCTTCCCTCCTTGTGACCCCGCTCAAAGATGAATTTGTTTCAAAGACAAAAGTTTCAGCCAGGGAAGCCCTCCTCTTGGTTGAAGGGTGAAGAACTCACTGTGCTCCAGGGCACCGCAATGTAATAAATGCCGATAGCAGGGTTTATGTCTTTTCTACATAATATCTTCATAGTCTGCAGTGATTTCAAATAGGGTAGTGAGAAATCTCACAAAAACTGAGAATCCAACTCATTACAGAATATGAATGCAAATTATATAGGTCCTGATAGACTTAGGGCCTTTCCTAAAGAAAGCTAGGGAGAAAGGGAATTTACTGCATAACTTGAAAAATAGTAATTGGCTAGTAAATACACAATACCAGTTGATGTGATAATCAATTGCATATTTGCATGAGTTCCTTTTCATGACAAAATCAACGGATTTTTGTTAAGAATGATTCCTCCCAAAATCACAAAGATGGGATGGTGGATGCTGAACGTTAAGTCAGGAATGGGACACCAGACAAAGCAGGCTGAGTCCTCCAAAGCACAACATGAATTCGTGAACAGTTCAGAGATCCCATCTGCCAACCACTTTTATCACTGAAGTTAGTGAAGAGCAGAGACACATGCAGCCTCTCCATTATTTCTTAAGAACTAGACCTGAGGGCCACCAAGACTAGCACAAGGCTCGGGCTCGGTCCTGGATAAAACCCCCGAGTACCCGTGAAATCTGGAAAGAGGTAGAAACAAGCCCTTTTGCTCCCGATTTATCATGCTCAGCAACCCAACAAACCTCATTCTCCACTTCTTTGAATCTTTGTGACTGCAGAGGCATCCAAACCCCAGTGGGGGGATGGCACATCCCTCCTACTCTCAGGTCACACAAGTGCAAGCAGCTGATGAACAGCTTTGAGAGAAATCTACTGCACATACATGACAAAATTTAAGGAAACAAGAGGAAGATCATCCAAGGTTATGCTGGGTATCCAAAATTTTCCCCCAAGGCAGCTTGAGCACTTTTGAAAGCTGCACTGTAGACCAAATTATACAGTAGTGACCAGTAACACTAAAAATTCCCCATACAGCACTGACTTTCTTCTGTTTTATTTTGTTTTCCCTGGAAGTTATCAAAATATCTACTTTGAGCATGACAGCAGATCATTGCCAATCTGGTGAGACCGAGCTACTTCTAAATTGGGAACTGTGACAGGAGAGTAGCACAGCATTAAAGCTTATCTAAGGAAATGAGTCATCTGAATTAGAGAAGTATAGAATTTAATAGAAGAAACTGATACAAACTAATTAATTCTTATGATTGCTATTATCATTAGTTTTATGTAATTGTAACCTAAATATCACTATATAAGCATGAAGTTATAGAACTGATGTATAGAATCAAACCCCACTATACTTCCTTCTTTCAGTATATAACTGCTTGTTTAAGAAAAGAATAGCTGACTGATTAATCAATTAAGTTCAAAGGACTAGCACATTATCAGAAGGCTGACGCTGTATCAAGTGAGTTGGCACTTGCAGTTTTAATTTAGTATTCCATTTCTTAGTTAAACTTTATTGGCTACCTTATTTATATAAGCCTTTTATCTTCTTGAAAAGCAGGAGGTACCTCTTCAGTAAGATTTACTGGTAGAATGACACTGGCTTTACTTTTTCTTCACATCCTTCTTTCTGACAACAGCATGGTCCAAACCTCTCTCCCTGCTGCAGCTGCTGAGCAGTAGCACAAAAAAGGCATGTAACTGTTTAGCATACGCTCTCCCCATACATTAAAAAGTGGGAAGGAGACTTGGCTGTTCCTATATGACAAATTTGCTTTGCTCTTTTCAACCCCAACATTATAAAGAAAGGAGAGCAGCAGTTTCTCTTCTACAGCTCCAAGTCTCACAGCTCAGCACGGCAGCACAGTAAATAAGCTTTAGAAGTAGTATGTTCAGAAATTGCAATGCCTGGGTAAAAACAGCCAGACAAAATCTGCTCGAAGTCCTTGCTCCTACAGATGCCTGAATTCACACAGGTCTCCTCTGCATACACTTCTGCAAATATTTAAGTGAATGAGTTTCACACTCACCAGTTTAAAAACTTCACACCTGTGCCTCTCTACCAAGAGTTAAGTTTTATAGGCTCTGGGAGCAAGGGAAAAGAAAAGCACAGACACAGTTTACGAGCTGAAGGATGATGGTGAGACTGCAGGCACTCGGCTTTATGTCCTCAACAGTGGAGAGGCTGGGAAATGAGCTCCATAAAGGCCATGCTCCAATGACACCTCAGACTGGAGGCAACAGCAACATGCCCCATAACAGGCAATTTCCAAACTGGTGACGAAGCAGGTGAGACAACGCACAACTCTCCCCCAGGACAAGTGCAGACCCATGTCACTTACTGGTATTGATAGGACCAGGCAGCATGCAACCCAAATGCTGCACACCACCAAGACATCTTATCTGACCTCCTTGTTCCAGAAACATTGCAAAATTTGAGAAAGGAAACAGCTATAGTTTCTGCAAGGGCAGGATGCCACCAAATCAGTAATCTTTCCAGGAAAAGCATGGAGGAAAAAAGCGTGTCCCTCTCCTGCTTGTAGCCCAAACCCATAAAGATTTTACACACACTTAAGCTCAACCCTCCACATTAAAGTACTTATGATGAAATTTAAGCACTATCTTAGGTACCATGGAAGTTTCACAAAGTGCCTCTGGAGAACCTGGTCCTTGACTGCTCGCTGAACTGGGTTAGTTTGACATTAAAAAGGACCATAGAATCATAGAATGCTTTGGGTTGGAAGGGACCTTTAGAGGTCATCTAGTCCAACCCCCCTGCAGTGAGCAGGGACATCTTCAACTAGATCAGGTTGCTCAGAGCCCCGTCCAACCTGACCTTGAATGTTTCTAGGGATGGGGCCTCCACTACCTCTCTGGGCAACCTGTGCCAGTGCTTCACCACCCTCATTGTAAAAAAAGTCTTCCTTATATCTAGCCTAAATCTACCCTCCTTTAGTTTAAAACCATTAGTCCTTGTCCTGTCACAACAGGCCTTACTAAAAAGACTGTCCCCATCTTTCCTATAGGCCCCCTTTAAGTACTGAAAGGCCGCACTAAGGTCTCCCCACAGCCTTCTCTTCTCCAGGCTGAACAGCCCCAACTCTCTCAGCCTGTCCTTGTAGGAGAGGTGCTCCAGCCCTCGGAACATGGGCTGCTCCAACAGTTCCATGTCCTTCTTGTGCTGAGGGCTCCAGAGCTAGATGCAGTATCCAAGTGAGGTCTCACCAGAGCAGAGTAGAGGGGCAGAATCACCTCCCTCGACCTGCTGGCCATATTCACGCCCACAATGGTCCACACACTGAATGAGACCGTTACCATCAAAAACAGCCTAAACACAGCAAATTAAATGCACACAGTCAGATCTGACCAAAATTTTTCCCAAAATGAACTCCCTAAGTCCCATGCCAGTCCTTTCAGTCACCTTCTAGCATGACTGTAATGAAGTGCTCCACACAGGCTATTCCTAACCTTGTGGATCCCACTCCCATGGACAATGATGCAAAGTCCATCCACTGGAGAGAGTAGGACCATGCAACCGAAGACACCCCAACATGGGTTTCCCACAGGTATGTGTTCATCTCACACTCGAAATCAGGTTCTCCCTCTCCACATGCGGTTGTGGCACACCGCTTCTATATGAAAAAGCAATACATAGTCACTAATTGCCCTAATTTATTACTGTTGCGCCATCTCATGCAAAACATCATTTAGACCCAAGTTAGGAGCTAGATTGCTAAATATGCTTTAATCATAATATTCTTCAAAGAACGAAAGGCAGGCAAGACAGCAGCCATTTTGCCTTCATCTGTCTTCTCTTGTTGCCAAAGACCTTTCAGACACTCGCCCATTTATCACTCAGATAGGAATCGTTAGCTCTTTTCATCCCAACTCCTACAGACTGATGAGGGTTGTTAGACTTTTTTTATTTACTTTTTTTCTAACTACTTGCAGAGTTAGTGCTGTAATAACTTCTGTCCTTTTATAAAATTTCTCATTTAAAAGGGGGGCACTGAAAATCATATACAACCCTATGCAGTCTGTATGGAGACATGCCCCTGGATAATGAACAAACAAGGAGAATTTAAAGCAAAAGGTAAGCAGTCAAATACTCCAAATCCACACTGTTGACAAAATCTGGATTTTACTCTCTTGGCATTTCAATAATCTTATTAAATATACAACTCAAAACAAGTCAGTCTGGGTTAGAATTGTAGTTGTTTGCTCAAACTTATGAAGCAATTAAATTTAAGCTCCAAAGAATATATGAAATGTATAATCTGGACCACAAACTACATTGGCTCACTCATGGGAGCTGATGTAGCTGTATTTGCCTTTTTACCCCAGATTTCATGGGACCAGCACCAGGTCCAGGCAGACTACAGGTGGGACACGGCCAGGAGAGCCACCAGCAGTATTCCCACAGCAGTGTCTACTGGAGAGGCACTCACTAGAAGACTTTGCTCCCCCAAATGAAATTGCCTCAATTTGCCTTAAGGAGGTGTCACCACCTCACCTTTTCCTGCCTGGGGAGGCACAAGGGGCAGAGCCAAATAATCTCCTCCACACCTTTCAGCAGTGCCATGGATGCAATCCTGCTCATTTATTCCCTTACTGCCAAACGCAAACCAGCCAGAGGTATGTGGGATCTTTTGCAGAATACTACCATACACCAAAAGCAGAGAAAGAAGAAAGGATCCTTTTCCAAAGTTTGATTATCCACAAGGAATTTCCTTTTAGAAGCACGTTCCCCCCCCGCCCCGCTTTTGAAAAGGTGCCTTCCCAGTTTTGGTATACTTTTGAACACCACTTGCTTTCCATTTTTGCAAAACATTTGTGTGTCCCTTTCAGGATGTTAAGGTGTTTTATTTCAGTTTTGTTTAAGAAGAAAGATAAAAAAAGAAGTCGACTGAGAACAGGGGAAATTTCTTTCTGGTTATTCAGCTAAGGCTGAACACCCAACTGTTATGGAAAAAAATAAAAATAAACAAACCCAAGAAGAGTAGTTTTCTTTTCTAGAAAACTTTTACTTCAACCAAACAAGATAGTCTTAGTGGGAAAGTTATTCATGTGGAAAAGTTTGACCAGCACTAGACATAATTGACATATCCTAACAGACCACTAAAGTGAATGAACAAGGCAGCCAGTGTTCTTTAAATTCAGATTTTTGGGCATTAATTTACTCAAGGCCATGAAAACACATGAGCTGAACGCTGATCACCTTTAGCATCCAACCCACCACCTCTCACCCCAGTCCCCACGTTCACTCAATGGCAAACGGCCCTTCTTCAGTACGCCAGGGAACCCTGCACCTCATTTCTCACAGCTCTTCATCTACAGCAGCAGCTCTCCCATCCCACCACATGAGGCTCAGCCCCACAGCACAGAGACTCATTTGGGCATTTAATGGGAACGGCGGGTACCTGCAGAGAGCCCTTTTCTGGGGGTATGACAACAGAAAGCAGATCAGAGGAAATTACCCAAGTCCCTCTACCAAAAAGCATCTCATCTGTCAACAAAAAAAAACGTGTTCTATAAGCGGAAAACTGATGAATTACATTAGTTCAAGTGATGTCCAATTATTATTACATGAAACTCTACATGGGGAAAAAAAAAAAGAGTCTACTAAGAAAGCTAATGAAAATTAAGTATTTTACATGAAAGTTACCTAAGCATAAAGTCAACTAAATATCACACTGGTTTTCAAATCCAGGGGCACCAAAGCTGGCATTCGCACAGGAACGAGTTGTCAGACGCTAAGGAAATCAGGTGAGCCAAAATCTTCCAGAAGTCCAGACTCTGCACAGTACCTGTATTTCCCCCCCCCCGCCCCAAGCATACATTTTAATACAACACGGGGCTTTCCATACAGCATTTGAAAACACTTCTCTGCGCAACATTTTGAAATTAAACTTTTGCAAATAAATGTTTGGGAGAGGAAACAGAGGATTGCGGTTGGGGGGTCCAAAGGGAGCACAAGCTGCAGCCCCCTCCCTTGGAGCCCCAAATTGTCGAGGACTAGAGATGCATGACAAGAGACAGGGTTCAACCTCTCTGCACCCTGCTGTCCTGCATAAATGAAACAAGTAGCGAATTGTGACATTGCTTGCAATTCATTACTTTCTTCGTTTTGATTTCTTCCCTCGATTATAAGCTTAAAAAAAGCCTCTGCTGCACTTCAGTGCAGACAGATTTCACTGCTACGCTCTTCACCGACTTCAGCCATAAAGCCACGCTAATTACTCTGAAAGGCTAATGGGAGGAAAAAAAGAAAGAGATACACACAAACACACACATATTCCTAGTGAGCCGTCAGGGGTAAAAGAGGGCAAAAGAGGGCTACGGCCCCCCAGCTTGGCCAGCCCTATTGAGAGAACAAAGGAGCTTCTGGCCTGGCAGTGGAGAGCAAAAACTGTGGATGCAGAGAGCAGAACGGGGAGGGGGGGGAAAAAAAAGGAAGAAAGAAAAGGAAGTAACACTCATTCTTGTGTTGTGAGGTCCTTACTATGCAAAGCTTTCATGCTGCAAAGAAAAGTGCTATTGAGAGAAGGTGGAGGGGTCCAAAACACCGGGAGGCAAACGAGCAAACACAAGCAGTGCCTGCTATGAGGGGCCCAGGACCCTTCAGCAGCACCACCATCGCCTGCAAACACAAAACTTATTTAGGAAGCCAGATGATACAATAGGCACCTATTTTTAAATGATAGAAATAACTACTTTTTGACAGATTTGCTCTTATTATGCTGCTAACAACCCGCAGGTGCACACCACCTATGCGCATCCTGAACAGTGCAAACACAACATAAGCCGCCATAAGATGGATCATGTATTCACCTTTCCTGTGTGCATGTGTAACATTCAGGAATAGTCACCTAAATTAGATCTACGTTTCTGGAAAAAAGAGGAGGAGAGAAATTTAATTATGAGCGAACACGCTTCAGTCAGATGGGCAGATATGCCAGGACAGCCCCAAGTCATCCGGGCAGTCCCGGCTGCAGCCAGTTCCGCGGCCTTGCGATGAGAGGATTTACCTCCTCACTGGCTCACAGATAGAAACCTGTCTCTTGCCGTAGTCCTGTGAAATTGCAAACTCTGAACACTGCAATTTACAACATGCATTGATAATAACTACAAGGTATCTCACTTGCATGGAATAAATTAAAGTTAAAAACTCCCTCTCTCTCCCCTTGATCCTCCTCTTCCAAAGCAAAGTCCTCTAAAATTGCCTTTACAGCCCCACTGACGAAAAAGTTTCCTGTGCTGAAGTTCAGCACATGCTGGGGTGCTTTGCTCACTGAAGTCTTCCCCTGCAGCAGTGAGCATTGGGACAGGATCTGTATGCACCCAGTTTAGAAAAAACGCCATTTTAGAGGTTTTCTACGTTTCTTCTATTGGATAAAACACTGGGAAACACGAGCCACAAACAGCACCACGCAGTCTTTGCTTGGGTCTAGCTCCCGGCAAATCAAGGGCATTTTACTCAAGTAAGGACCACAAGGATTATACCTTAGATCACATTTCATAATGAATACTGCTCTGTTTAGGAAGATTTTCACCCACAAATCTCAAAATGCATTGCAAACATGAGGAAACTTCATTTTTATCCCTTTCCCCATTTGGCAGAAAACAGGAGATGCAGCGAGGGAAACCCCTCGCCAGCGGCCAAGAAATGGGACAAAAGTGTAACCGAGGTCCCCCCACCTTGCCACACTCCCCCCCGAGCCTCACCACCTCCCTAAGCCCTTGAGAAACCACACTTGTTCGCATCATTTTGGAAATGCGTTTGGGAAGTCCTCCATGAAACATGAGGTATTTATCTCCCTATTCCTGAAATCTTGATATCTTGACAAGTGACAACTAGCCACTTTCAGCACAAAGAAAGAAAACATATTTGCTGGCTTTCCATGTTAATTATACTTTAAAAATATGTAAACTGCAGTCATGGGAGGAAAAAAAGGGGGGAGGTGGGAGAGAGAAACCCTGTTACAATAGCCACACATTGACAGCCTAACAGACACAAACTAATTATTTTGTGTCTTTCCCAGCAAGTTTCATTCAATTAGCTGCACCACTGAGTTCAAAAGGTGATTAACTGAGGCCTATTCTGCTTTACAGAATTACAGTCCCTCAATGATATATGCAAAGACATGGGGAAATCTTAGATTTAAGCTCAGCTGCCTTGGCTAAATATTGAAAGAAAAGAGAGAAGAGGCGGTGGAATGAGGAAGGCACTCAGCATTCAGATCTTGTCTGCAGTGGAACAATTAATTTCCCACTCTGCGATGAGATGACCGACCCAGTGGTGTAGCGCACACATAAGTACTTGTCTGTCAGCACTCAAAACCTAAGGCAGGAGAGCACCAGAACAGCTCCTCGCTGCCATACTGCCAGTAATGCCTTACGTCCCAGGATGGTCACCACGGCACTCAAAAGCTGATCCTTTTAGCCAAGTTTTGAGATTACTATTTTTTTTTTTTTCAGGCTAACTGCTTTTTGCCTGCCCTTAATGCTTTTTCATTGTTTTGTAACATTATTAAGCAACTTCTTAATCTCCTGCCTTTGTTTATCCATCCTGATGGGGGGGAACATACATATCTGGGTGCTTTTCAACAAATAAGTCAGGATGCTCAGGGCACTCCATCCTGGGCTGAGGAGCAGGAGGACAATAAAGAGAAATGTAAAATGAACTTAAAGAATGACAATCCTGATCTTTTCACTGACTCCTTGCAGCAGCCTTGCTCTGCCTGTCCCCGCACAGCTCTAGACCTAGCTGGAGGATGTGCACCAGCACCTGCTTCCAGCATCGCCCCAGGGTCTCCAACTCTTTGCTTGCATTAGGACAGGTTTCCAAGAGCTGAGGAACCAGACAGGTTCAAGGGCTCCTCTGGTTGGAAATCCCACCCCCGTTTTTGCAGACTTCCAAAGAACGACCCTTCCCCAGGAGCAGCAAGATGGATTTAGCTGTTAGCACCAGCAGTGGCAGCTAAAGCAGCAAAAGAATGAAAAGAAAAAAAAAAAACAAAAACAACACAAACCCACAAAAAACCCAATCCTGACAATAATCATGAAAAAGACAGGAACAAAGTCTTTCAAGTCTCCCAGGCTCTATGGACCACCCCCCCCCCCCCCCGGTTACACTTGGTGCCTGTAGCCACAGATCTCCCTCTGTATTTCCCCAGCATCTTCCAGACTTTCTTTGACCAACAAAATCCAGACCCATGGCCACATTCAGACTCGCTGCAAAACACCTCTCCGGCACAAGAACCCCAATTGCCAACAGCACCAGTCCCAGAGTAATACTCAAAGCCCTGCTCTGATTTACGGCAAGCAGCTAGAATCTCACGTCAGCTGAGAAGAGCACACCTCCTCGGCTGAAACTTGGTAGGACCTTTATACATTTCTTAGTGCAAGATTAGCAAGGAAGCTCCTTTTAACTTTCAGTGACTTTTGTGTATTATTGACTTGCCCATGCCCCATGGACCACGCAGTGCCTGTGGTTTTCAAGTTGGCATTGCAATCACACCTGAAGACCAACAGCACAAACTATCCACCGAAAACCTAAACAATCCAGCCCATACACTTTAGAAGGGGATGTCTGGCCTTTTGCAGCTTGCCATATGTTTATCCATAAACACTCATGGCTGTGGGATAGCACTGACACCATGCAACACCATGTGGACCACAGAACCTGTTGGTCAGCCCTCCTGTTGAAGGTGTTTCATCATACAGGCATGACATCACATCGCAGGCTGCCCTACACATCACCCCTCAGGTGTGGGCACGCATGTCTTCTCCTCTGCTACATATATCACCCCAGAACAGGAGTCTTGAGCCTCAACCACTTTGCACAACACAGCCACTATTAAAAAAAAAATTAAAAAAAAAATCACCTAAAATAACCTATACTAGCAGAGGTGAGTTTTGCTTTCATTGACTGTTATTTTGATTTTTCTCACAAGAATGCATGGTGAGCACACAGGTACATAATGTACCAACCGTATTTCAAATGGCCTCTGATTCAGAGTATATAACTGCTCCTACAAACTGCAGGAGTATTGCTCTAACAAATTATTTAAAATCCAAACAACAGCTCTAACAAATGTAACAGTCTGACTCAATGGCAGACGCGTTTTTCATTTATTCATTTCTGTTAAAGCACATGCAATGTTAAAAGCAACAAATAATTAAATACATGAGAGTAATACGATGCTAGATAAAAAGGTGCTACTTACTGTATCCGTAATTAAAGTGATCTTTCCATTATTCTTGTTTTACAGGTATCATTGTCTTTGCCCTAGTAAAATAAGTAGTTTCTGCCTTTTGTGGCTTAATAACTGTCTGTTTCTACTTTCTTTGCTAATAGCCACTGGCATATCTGGGACCTATTTAGACAATTATGTGCTGTTTGGGTATAAGAAATCCAGCATCATATAATCACAGGGAAAAAATAGCTTGGAAAATATACCTGCAAGAATGATGCTTACAGACGATCTGACTACTACCTGAGCCCACTTCTTTTCCCCCTGGAAGGTTTATGCTCAAATAAAATGGAATAAGCATATCTAATTTTTATTAGAATAAGTATTCATTAGCTCACGATTAAAAAAAAAAAATCACCAAGATAAAAAGATGTGTTAGGATTCTTATCATGGCAAATCTAGCATGTGTAATTCACATTGCGTCCAACATAGTCCTTCTAATTATGTCAACCCTCATCTTTCTTAACAGCATGGTTTACTTTGATTAGTGAATTAGCACAGCGCATTTGGGCTGGTGCATGCTCAAGAGCTTTCCTGATTGAACTGGCCCACTTCAGTCCAAAAGCTTTCTTCCATGCTTGCAATTTATAAACTGGAGGAAAATAATAAACTGAAACTGGTAAGCAACTAGAAAAAGGTCTTAAAAAACCCATCCGAAAGCCAACAGCAATAGCAATCTACTGAATAGGTATTTGTAACAAATGCAGAAGGTGGAAAGCTTAGAAAAATGGGAAGAAGCAGAAGAAATGCAGGGTAAGGCAAAGCCTACTGAGTGAAGTCGGTACTGCCTGAACGCATTTCAGTCATCATCTTACAGGCGTAAATATGGAATTTTCATAATTTAAAGAGAAACTTTAATATTTCTAAATTGTTAGGTGCCAAAACCAAAGAAATCCCTCCTCTGACAAATGCAAGCTGGCATGAATAATGCTCATTTACATCCTGATAGTGTGCAACAGGGTACTATTACTATGCAAATCTCTGAGCAGCCCCTGTACATGCACTTCGCTCACCTTAAAACACTCCAAAGAAGTTAAATGGAGATGGAATCAGACTTAGTGGCAGATTTTGCTGAAGCACAGCAGAGAGACAAATCAATGGGATGTACATCACATGCTTCCTGATCACAGGCAAAGGACAACTTAGGTCAGAGGAAGAGAAGAAGAAACACCTGCACCTTAAACAACCCTTAGGATCTGCTAAGATACAGTGTCCCAATGAAAGGGATGGCCACCACAATGGCTGTATGGAAACAATTTTCTTTTTGCAGAGCATTCACTGCAGAGAGTTGAGGAAGAAACCACCTCTTGAAGGATTAAGGATGCACCATGAAAGAAGTCTGGCCACAACAAGCCACTACATTCAAGGAGTGACCATTCACCTTGACCAGATGACTTTCACCCTGGGGACCCAAGAAGCAGCTGCAGGCATAAACATAGGCTATTAAAAAAAAAAAGGACAAATTTCTTCTCAGCCTTTAAGGCTAGACTGTGACGTGCCAGACGCATCCTCTTTGTCCATGTGGGAACTTTGGGAAGGTGCAATGTGCATCTTTGCCAAGAGCTTCCCAGTGACCCCCCCAAGAGCTGCAAGGAGGTGGCAGAACACAGCACCCACACCAAGAGTGCCAGGGTGCACATCAGGCACGAGCTATGCACAGCTATTAAGACCACTCCCTCAAGCACTTGAGCAGCACCTTCCGAAATGTACCCATATATATTTTATTTATATTGGAAACAAAAGAAAACAAATAAAAAACCTACCAGGGAAAACCCATATATCTATTTATATAAATGTAGGAAAAAATAACTACACAAAACAGGGACAGCACAGCAGCTCTGCAGCATGGCCAGTGCCCAGGCAGGAGCAGAGACAGGAGCTCAGGGATGCAGGAGCGAGCCATTTCAGCTGCCAGTACATGCAACATGCCACGCTGCACAGAAAAGGAACATTCACTGCCAAGAAACTGTAAAGAAATATTGGTGTAGTTAATTATGCAAATATTTTGTTGTTGACAAAGGAAGTAACAGGGTATTTTTTTCATTGTTTTTCCTTGTGGTAAGAAGAGGCTCTTTGCCCTTCTGTAAAGGCATCAAATAGCAACACCACAAGCCTCACCATCACCCTCACATTTGACACTTTAAATCTGTAAGCACACACAAATGCATGTATATACACTCCCAACATACTTTCCCCCCTTTTCAGAAATGAAGTGCCACTTTTAAATATTTCCACTTTACTTGCTTTGAATTGCTGGAGATCAAATGAGTCAATTAAGTGCTGTGTCTTTTTTGTTCAGACGCGAGATGAAGGTAATTTGCTGCTCAGTGCATCTGTTTCCTCATCAGCACAGTAAGGACCAGGCTAATTAGGGGAGGAAAACAATATGGTCATATGGATAGGCCAGATTGCCTGTCACTCAGCTATTCAGAACACAGGTTGTGCTATGAGGACAGCAAACAGATGAGGAGTCTTCGCCTCCTTCCTCACCATGCCTCGGGGCGGGGGGGGAGGAACAACACACCAAACTTCAAGCACTCAGATGGTTACCTGAGTATTTTTAGCATTAATCCCAAAAGGTTCCTCCCCAATTCCTGTCATCGCTTACGTGCCCGTGATGAACACTGCTGCTCTTTGCTCTGACGATGAGCCAAGGTGGCATGTGCCAAGGTTTTTATTTGAGCGGCTCGCCGGCACCAAGGTCGAGCATGCAGCACTGCTTGCTCACCCATGTGGGCAAGGGGTGACCCCGACTCACGTCGCGGGAAGCACGGGCAAGCTGCAGCGCTGGCACATGGAATTTATTACCAATTAAACGCGCAATGCTAATGAAGTCGTTCCAATTCCCTCTTCTATTGACTTTAATCTACACTGCAAAGCATCACTCCACTTTCCAGCAGACTCAGTGCAAGTGAACATGGGGCTCTCCCTGCTCTGAGACCTCCCCACGCAGCAAACAGGAAGGCACCCATCTGGAAGATGACTGGGTTTGTAATGCATCAAAATCTTCACAATCTCTGTCTCCCTAACGCCTCCCACACCAAGATTTTAAAAAAAATACATGTTTTGAAAACAACTGAAACTTGCAAGAAGCAGTGCATGATCAAGACCCATCTAAAAAGCTGTTATTGCTACTCCCTTCACAATCTGACACTGAAAATTCCTAATTATTTTTCATCATTTTTAGTTTCAATAGATTCAATTAGGCACGATTTCATTCCTAAACACCTCTGACTTTGCAGCATTGCAGAATCACAGACCCCGACTCAGTCACATGGGTGAGTGCCCTGATTCAGCTTTAAATCACTGATCCTAAATCTGATGTCAAAAAATTATTTTCTTGGTAAACTGCAAACATGCAAGTGCATGAGAAAAATAACTTTAAGGAGACGAGCTAGAGATAAGTAATTCCCAGTCACTCGCACGCAATCCCACTGCAGCATTTCTGTTTATTAGGAGAAGATATGGAATATCAGAGGAAGTTAATTTATTCAGTGGCCTGTAAAATCAAGCAGCAGTAGACATGACATTTACTACATCTAAGCTTTATTTGCTACTACAAAATAAAATGGTATAAGGTACAGAAAACAAGTTAACTCATATCGAGCATATCATGAAGGCAATCAACCTAACCAAGGGCTTTCACATCTCCCTGTCAGCCACCACAAGACACAGACTGAGTGCTCAATACTGCAAATACAGCTTTTTTTTTTTAAAAAAAAAAAATCATTTTAATACAGTAAAAATTTATTTTAATACAGTATTCCCTGCAGATCTCTGGTTTTACCTTGATCAGAAACATACCAATAAAGTCTGCTCCTCAAGCAGGGAATAGTTTTACATGGCTTGTTAAAAAACAAACCACGAAAAACTGACAAAAAAACATGAAATACAGAACAGACTTCTAATGGAGCCCACCTTTCTTTGCACACTGGGGAGGACAGGTTCACTCATAAGCCATTTAAAAATCCTCCATGGAGTATTTTAATGCCTCAGCCCAAAATACGACAAGTTTCATCCCAGATTTTGGCACACATCCCACACTGGCCTTGACCCAACAGCTTTGCTTAAACCGAAGCAGCTCTTTGCTCCCATTCTGAGGGCTGCAAAGTTTGGGATGAGTCACCAATTAATCTAGATCCATAAATAAACAAACATCTACAAACACAGATCAGACTGCAGAGCTCCCTCTGAACTTCAAGTCTTTACCCTTGCATCCTCACCAGGTCTCACAGAAATTGTGTTTCCTCCTTACCAACTCTTCATATCATCATCTACTGAAAACCTACAACACATTCAGGCCCTCAAACAGATGACTGTTATCTGCTGATACACACGAAGAGATAGGGGCCAGTATTTGAGAGCAGCTATGATTATACACAGCAGCATTGGTGAAAATAAATAAGTAACAAGTCGGCATGCCATGTATTCAGTAGGAGTACCCAAAGTGCTTTAGCCACAGCTCTGTTGCACCAGTAACCCACAAAATTAAGGGCAGAAGCTACGATTCATATATTTCCACTTCTTAAAGCCATTTAAATTGTTCCTTCTAAGAGTGTGCAAATATTAAAACTTGTCCAAATGGCATAATCAAATTTAGCAAACTAAGCAGAAGACATCAGTGCTGGAATGGCAAGCCACGCTATTTGCTTCATTAAGCAAATCCAGGCAATAAACTATGTCCTCTCCGAGAACAAACACTTGACAGAGAGGCTGTGAGTCAGATGAAGGGGAGCATGGGGTGATGCTAAGGTCTGGCTTGTGAGCAACGGAGACCTGTGCTCTGCTCAGGTGCCCCACCAAAGCTTTCCCACCATTGCTCTGCAAAAAACACAGCATAAGTTGCAGAAAATCTACATTTCGTGTAGTACAGAAGCTATACTGACAACTATGTGTTGGCAAGTTTACAGCCACCGTAAACACTGAAGCTTTAACAGCAACAGGCTAAGCTGCAACAGGTCTCAGAGGGCTCTGCAAACCCCCTCTAAAAGTGTCTTAAAACATCAGAGCAAGGGGGAGTATAGGGAAAGTGCACACAAAGCACAATGCATGCGAAACGCTGGCTTGCAGGGTGCTGAGGATGCCCAAATTTGCATAGGCTCAAAAGAGCAGGCAAATTCTCAGCTGAAAAACCTCCATCGAGTGCAATTCAATGCAGGTCTCCACCTCCTGCTCAGGGGTCTCAGCCAGACGTTATGAGAGCCTAGGCAAGTGTTTGGGGGGAGAATTTCATATGCGGGTCTTACTCTTATATCTTCCAAAGGGTATAAGCAGTGCCCACTCTCAGAACCAGGTTACTGGACAAGGAGGACTGTGGTTTGACCCAGCCAAGTTGTATGTTCTCAAATGGACCATTACGCCTTGCTTTACGCGCTGCATCCACGCAGGCTGATGCCACCCCACGGCTCAACCCTTCCTCATTAAGTCCAAAAAATAAGCCTACCCACTGCAAAGGAGAAGACACCCTATTTCCTGGTAGTAAGTGTTGAAGGGAGGTTAAACTGGGGGCTGGCACTTCAGCTTCGTCATGGTAATTATAACAGACAGCAAGCACCTAGGCTGAGCGGAGCTAGCCACAAAAGTTGCTACACTGCCTTTTCGGTTAGAAAAATAGAAAGCAAGCCGCCTCTGCAGTAAGTATATAAAGAAATACCCAGCTCCAACTCAGCAAACCATTGCATCTGAAAAAAACAGAGAAGGACATGCTGCTTCATTTTGACAAATGAAACCGAGGGGTCTAACAGACTGACTGCAAACCTCGGGAAATTTTAGCAGTGATGTGCATTAATCAAAAAAAAAAAAAAACACCACACAACCAAAAAACCAAAACACCACAAATAGCAACCGACTGAAGGGAGTGCTGGAGTTCTAAGAGACGCCTTAAGTCCGGCCAACACTGAAAGCATTTAAATTCTGGCAGCTTCAGAAGTAAGTGCCAGCATGAATTTAGATACTTGGATACATTCAAAGTCTTCCAGTTGCAGTTTCACTAGAAAATAATGAAACTGTACACAATCAAATCATTATAAATAAAGTTTTTTGAGCTCAGTGGAAGACAACACTGATAGATTCATGATCTGTGCTGTTGTAATAGAGCTAGTAATAATTTTGATTTATTGATTTCTTTTTCGTTTTTTAAAAAAAAATATCTCCATTTCTGTAAGGAATGCCTGCTCAGGAATTTCAGCCGAGCTGAACACTGCACGTCGCTGACACTGTCACTATGCTTTAAGTCAATTAGGGAGACCAGAGCCAGATGGCTGAAAACGACCAAAATTACACAGTACATTCTGTTTATTAGTTAGGATTATTATTCAGGCCATAATTGCTTTTAACAGATTATTTATCATTATTAAGATTACAATGATGTGCAAGAAAATTACAAAGTTATGAAAAACATGATTTTTCAATTCCCCACTCTGTTCAAAACTTTTCTTAAATGTCTGAATTAATGAATTTATAAAAAAAAGTTAAAAAGAAACCCATTTCACTAGCCAGACACGCCAATTTTGGGACATGACTAGAGGCTGCAGAAGGATGCCAGCAGAGGGGAGTTTCCCAAGGCAGCTTTTGCAGCACCGCTCACCCAAGCTGCTGGGAGCCCCTCACAGGGACGGGAGGATGGATGCTCAATGCCTGCGGCTCCTCCAAGAATGTGTGAACCCCATCATAAACTCAACTAGGTCCCCTTTAAAAAGGGCACCTTGAAGTCCTGCCTCTAAAAGATTCATTCCTCCTCAGCTCCAGCCAAACGAGAAAACACAGGAAAGGCAGGTTTCACAAGGACAATAACACAAAAATCAATTGGGAGAGGTATCCCAGACCCAATTGTAAAGCAGTGGCAAGCACATTGCTCCAGCAAAGGCCAGGGCTTGCCCAAGGGAGTATCCATTGTTTACACCACAGATACCAACATATCTATCTCCCTCCTTTAGCAGCTGAAATGGTTCCCCTGATGGGTTTTCCTACAGCCCTCATCTTCAATATATATTATTCTTAATCACTCACTCAATACAAACCATCATGTTGAGATAAAGATGGTTGAACCTTTCTACCTATGAGATATCCACCACTCAGGAAAAGGCTCCTCCAAACTGCTTCCAATATCACCAGTTTCGGAAATTCTGGTCCTGTAACTCTGAACCCTCAAAAGTATAAATCCAGGTGTCAGCAGCTGGAGATCAGTGAGACTGTGAGAAAAAGGCAAGTCCCATACCAGAGCCTACCCTGGAAGGGAAAAAGCACACAGAAAACTCACTGGTAGACAACAGCTTCACACAGCCACAAGTCCTACTCCTTTGATGCTGGGAATATTAAGTTAAAGAAGAAAACCCACATGCATTGTAGGTTTCTTCCTCTGTCAGAGATCCTAAGATTGTAATTGAAGTCAAGCAACAATTGTGACAATTTAAGTTGTGTGAATCCAAGCCTCCTAAGCTTTTAACTTAATATATACACAGCAATTACCTGAAGATTTATCTTTATCCTACAGCCTTTGGGGAACAGTTAGGTTTAGCCTTCCACCGAAATCCCAAAACACAGGATGCCACATTGCAACTACAGTTCAGCTTTGAAATACAGTCCTTTTGCTACATAAACAGGTGCTTTGACACACTATTTGTGGTTAATCCTGAATTAGCACTTGGCTAGCCTGTGGATTTTTCAACAGCACCACTCTTCTCCCTCCTATTCACACAGACAACTTAGCATCTCATCCCACTGAGACACAATATTCTCAATGCTTTTGGTTACTGCTAGGTTGGGTTTTTAAGACTTCTCCTAAAAGGAGGAAAAAAAAGTGGCATTACTAATACGCATAAAGTGTGAACAAAATATAAGGCGCCATTAAAGAATAAGGGCACCAGACGAGAAAAGCGTCATCCTTGCTCACAGTGATCCTCGCCATTAAGCTTTGGACAGAACAGTGAGGAATGGAGGGAAGAAGCAGATCGGCTAATCAACACGTACGTCATGCAGATACCCATTAAAACCATATTACATTTTCTCAAAATCCATATACTTCCCATGTTACTTCATCTCCCCCCACACCTACCTCTTCATTGCCCTCAACTTCTAATGGCAGCAGTGACCTTGGCACATGGCATTTTCTTAGAATTAATAGTTGGCTGCTGTTAATGGCCCTCGGCTATACCTTGGGCCATCAACTCCTCCCAGACAGTCATTAATCCCAAGGAAATACCCTGCACCTCAATCATTATTACTTAATTAGCTCCACACATAATCTGTGGAGCTGTAACACCACACCAAAGGGTTGACTTGTAAGTCATGAGCAAGAAAACTTTCAAGTCAAAAGATTCAAGATACTGCACCAAAACCTAATTAAAGGCATTTTAATGTGCTAATAAATAAAGGATAATTATTTTGGGTCTGAATCAGCTACTTGAGTAAGCAAAGCAACTGCTTTTGACTCAGTGGAGAGTTAGAGGGGCTCCTTTATTTTGCAACACTATAGCGCATGCCACAGCAGCCAGCTAAAGCACAAACCCAAGCCTGCACTTCAGCAACAAAGTGCTGCTTTTTAATGTGCCATAAACTGCACCAAGCAACAGTTTTTGCTCCGCTGGGGGAGACTTTGAGGAGGATGCACACAGAAGGGCTGTGCACAACAACAAATAGAGGGTTTGGGACACATTCGCAACAAAATCCTGTCATTAAAGGCTCCCCCAAGCACTGCTGAATACGCCTACAGAAGTAGCCTGGGCTACTGCAACTCTTCTTTCCATTTCATTGCTCCTCTCACGTACTCCTGCCACCTTTAGGGCAGGTGTTTTTCCTAGATTACATATCCTCTGCAGAGCCAAATATGATTAATTACATTCTTTCATTATCGGAGTCACCCAAAGTGAAGACAGACCTTGTATTTCATGATGCTGCATTAATATCTCCATGCCAAAGGAGACCCAACCTCATCACTGGCTAGTTCAAGCCTAAAGCCTCTTCCATCTCCATCCCCACTCCTCAAGGACAATGGGGGAACATGTTTTGGCAGCAGCAGAGCTGAGGGAAGATGAACAGTATCATCACAATAAAATACAGTAAGAGACTGATCCACAGAGGAAGACAAGCTCGAGGAAACAATTCAGATTAAGAGGGTGCCTGATGATTTAAACATGGGGCTCAAAGGAAAACAAGATGTCTATAATTATGAAAGAAGTCTCTTTTCATTGTCTGGACTGTTAGTAGCTGGGATAGGAAACAAGATGACAACCAGAGACTTCATAAATCAGCCAGCACTGTGTGTTGCCGCTCCTTGGCATTAAGCAAACACCTGCCCACACCTGCATCAGTATGGGGATTCAGCAGGATCCTGCTGTTTGCTTGGGGGCTGGCTTTCCTTCTTGGCTTGTCTCATTCAACTAGTCAACTCCATTGAGCTAAAAATAAGTGTACAGCCAGCAGACTGCCAAACAAGAGCATCTTCCAGACCTCACCTTTCCTACGTGCCACAACCTGTCAGATGGGCATTTTAAAGCTATCTATCAATGCTCACACCAGCAGAAGGAGGGCTCGTGCATCATGATGCCCTGTTGTGCATCTCCTCTTTCCTATCATATGGCTTTCCCTTTTCGGTTTGTTTTTATGCCACTGAGCTCTCTCCTCCTCCCCCAAGGCTGGCTACCTACCTGCCCCAATAGCTGCATAATTAAAAGGAAAACCACTCCAGGTAACTGGCAGGCTTTGCTAATTGAAAACTGGGGAGGTAATCATTTGGCCCAGGGAAAAGCCCCACTCATATGCCATAATACGGACCGCCATCTGTTTATGAAATTAGCTGTGGTGAAACATTAACATAGTAATGACTGACACTGATTTTTTTTTTTTTCTTCAAAGGAGTTTGCCTTAATACAGAGGACATTTCACCACCTCACTGAAGCTCTCCCTGTGACAGGAGGGATTTCTCTTCCAAAGGACTAAGATACAGACGTAGTCAAACTTTTTTGAGCATAAAAAGCCAGTAGCTTACCAGTGATGGACCTTCCCAGTATCACCAATTTAATGGGACCAGCATCCTTGGCTCTTACTGCCTCGAGCAAGCATTCACCCCTTCCACAGGGACACACCGGTCCTCCTGTCCAGCTAGAAGATGCACGGCCCCATACATGACGGGTGCAGCCTGACACCTAGGGTCACTTCTTAATTCACTGTGATTAACCAAACTTTGGGAGATTAAGTAGCTCTCACAAGCTCTGGCTGGCTGGCTCATGTAAAACAGGGCACAGAAATACCACCCCTGCTTTATCTTGGATCACACATCTGGGGCAAACCAGCATCCCCCAGGGGTAACCACCTGCTTCTCTATACAGTTCCCACTCAAGCCAAATCCTCCCCATCTGGGGTAGAAACTTGGCCACTTCAGCATCTAGCAGTCAAACCCCACATTTTCACACCCTGCCTCTGGAAGCAAAGGCAGATGATGAGCACCTGAAGTCAGGACTACCTTGGGCACACATGTAGCATTGCCCAGCAGAAAACAGCAGCAAAAACAGCTCACCACAACATAGAATCATAGAATCATTTGGTTCGAGAAGACCTTTAAGATCATCGAGTCCAACCGTACCTGTCCACTACTAAACCATGTCCCTAAGCGCCTAGTCAACCTGGCTTTTAAATACCTCCAGGGATGGCGACTCAACCACTTCCCTGGGCAGCCTGTTCCAATACTTGACAAGATGACATAGTAGCTGAGCTCCATAATTCCATCTTCATTTATCCTTATATTACCATCGTGGCAACTGTCTCCCTGATGCGCCCACAAGACAAAATCCAGAAGCCACTGTGCACAGCCACATGGGAAAAAACAGCCCTTGCATCCAAAAACCTTACTTTAAGAAGAAAACAGAGAAGGGAGTGGGAACCAAGGCGGGGGAGAAACAGCCAGCACAGAGGGATGCCAGGAAACCCAGTGCCCTGGGGGCCTACGCTTCTGGACCAGCTCCCAGGCATGATTGCAAAGCCCTGTTCAACCGCCCTTCCCAGGGCCACAGCAAGAAACCACATCTGAGGAGGAGCGGGGCCCTTCTTCCTCTCCAACCTGCCCGCACTGAGTAGAAGGCACACCACAGTAAATTAAAACAAGGATGCTACTCAAGCAATGGATCTAATTTCGCTAATTAAAATTGTAACAACGGCTGTAAAACAAAACAACATTAAAACACGCAGTATATTTGCCATTTACAAGTTCCCATCATTTACAGAAGGCCTTGCTTTCCCCGCGCTGCTTATTTACCTAGGGAAAGTAAAACCTACAAATATGCTTATTTTTCTCCTAGATTTGTAGTTTCAGTGAATGCACAACCTCTGTAGTATAACCTGTGAAGATGACTGAAGGGACAGGGATCTCTCAATACCATAAGGCATCCAAAATACAGACCCCATCACTTGCCATACTGGTACACAGCATCAGCATGTTGCATAGACACATGCATGTGCTGCGTACTGTATAGCAGGGCATAGGAAAATGCAGGCACATTGTGTTATGTATTTTTTTTTAAGTGCAAATAAAGCTGTGGCACTGGAGCAGCAGTGAGAGGGGCTCAGTGAACTGCAGGAGGTCCCCATACCACCCGTACCTCTGCAATCCCACACAACCATCAGGACCGCTCAGGGGATAGAGGACCGAAGGCACCAAAGCTGATTCCCTGAACCACACACAGCCTTCAAACTCACAGCAAGCGCACTTTTAGGAACGTGGAGTCACATTTTAATTCTTTAGTTTGACTCACAATAACATTAGCAATTAGTACTGTGGGCAAACTGCTTCCCTCCACCTCTTTGATGTTCATTATTTCTGCACTGATTGTTTTGCTGAGAGAGGAACTTGGCTTCTCCGTTATCCTTCAGGGACAACAGAGAAGTGCTTAATGTAAAAATAAAATAAAATTTAAAAAAAAAAATCACCCATGAAGCCTAACATGAGACTCAGAGTTAAATCCAAAAGCCTTTGCATCAAATATTACGATTATGAGGGTCACATCACCATCTCAAACATTCACTTCTCCCCGCACCTCTTTTGCAAGAGATCTATTTTTATTTTCGCTTAAGCATCAGAACAAGTAATGGGGAAAAGTTTGAGGGGAGGCCGTAGAAGTTCCTGAGGCAAGAGCTCATTAGTGACTCACCACAATAATTAACAGTTAAGCTGACCCCATCAGGAGTCAAAATGCATTTTTCTGATGGAAATTGAGTGCATCTCCAGAAACCTCACTGTGGCAGTTCAAAACACACACACGTGGCACCCTGAAGAAACACAAGTAATCATTACAGACTGCATTTATATTAGGACATAAGTAAACAACAGCAAATAAAGAAAATAATATTTGCATGATGCCTCAATACATTTCTCAGACTTTTTCAGGTGTCTGCTGTAATAAATGAAGCATTTACTGGGTGCAGACGACACTTTAAACAAATCAGCACAAGTCCCTAAAGGAAACAAGCAGCAGCATATTCGGTAGTATTTCATCATTTTGGAGCTGGCAGAACGAAGTTGACAAGTACAGAAGATAAATACTTTGTTCTGTCATGCTGTGTCATGTCGGGGAAAACATAAAGTGTTATATGACCTTTGGAGGCACAGCCCATGGAAGCCTGCCTTCTTGCTTCCACGCTGCCATTTGCAGGAGGGGAAAAAGAAGACAAAATAGAAACACCCCTCCAAGGCACTGCCTTGCAGCAGCTGTAACTCAAGGGATTTCACAGCCACCCTCCTCGCAGAGGTTTTGCTGCCAAAGTCTGAAAAGGGAAGAGCCATCAGAGCAGGAGGCAGCGCTGCTGCACCTCCCGCTCACTGTGGCCCTGCAAAACCAGCACTAACGCACTCCTTGCAGACGGGAAAGAAATAAGACACTGCAGGTTAATTACTATTGATCACTATTTTCCAAATAGTGATCTGTTTTTTTTTCTTTCTAAAAAGTTACACCCTTTTGCTCTTGGTGGGATTTAAAAGCACGAGCCAGTCCGAGCAGAAACCAGCCCCGCTGCTCTCGGCAGAGCATGGCTGCAGCACAGCAGCAGAAGCCAAGGGATCACCCTTGTGCCAAAATCACTTTACTAGGCCGAGACAAAATCACGCTGGGACACCTCCCCTTCAACAGACTGCACCGAACCAGGAGTGCCCTAATACCATGGCCTGTTCAATCGTAATGCACATATCGACATATACTTGTAAGCAGAGCAAAGCGTGAGATCCATGATCATGCACTGAAACCTAAACACTGTACCAAACACCCATTAAGGCCCCAGGTAACTTTTTGCTCTTTCTAGCCATGTTGAAATACCACTTATTTTTTAATATTTTTGGTTGGTTGGGGTTTTGGGGGGCAAGTGTTTTTGGTTTTTTGGGTGTTTGTTTGTTTTTTGTTTGGGTTTTTTTTGGTTTTGTTTTGTTTTGGATTGGGGGGGGGGGCACCTGTTTCCAGCAATATCCTCCAAGGGTCCCTGTCCCCAGGCAGCCAGGGCAAGCAATGCCAGGAAACACACAGACACATCATATCCATCAACGCTTTCTGTATGGCAAATAGCCTCATCATGAGTACTTTGGGACCAGGGGAAGGAGAATACTGAAGTGCTTTGGATGCAAGAGCAAGTATTAATAAACACCTTTGAGTCCTAAAGCACAGTGCAATGGGTGTTTTTAAACAGTGAAGGCATTCGATGGGACACGCTGTCCTGTCTCCCTTTACCAGCATGTGCCTGCTACCCTCCCACCTGCCACTACTGTATCTCACAGACATTAAGACAATTTTTTTTTTTTTTCAGAGCTTCCATTTTTAAAACACCAGGTAAGCAAGAAAACTAATTCAATGGAAAAAGAAAAGATGGTTGCAAAGCCACAAATACAAGCAAGACAACTCAGAGCTGGGTTTGGTGTGCAAAACGAGTTTCAGGCACCATTTCAAAGCAAAGTATCAAATATATAGTTTTATTTAAAAGTAATCACTTCACATTCTCAAAGAACTGTAATAACTAACCACAGATAATTCTATTAATCATAGTGTGGAAATGTTTGACTTTTTCCCTTCTCCCATGAAAGACGCCAAGCAAGAGACCATCCTCATTAATTACACTGTCACTTTTATCTAACAACCTGCAGTTACATAATCTCCATGATAAATTATATATATTTACATAAAATTCCTAGCTTTCACACTTGTGTATCTAATTACTGTGAAAGAGACAAATAGGCAATTAAGCTATTTGTAGCTATAGAAGTCTGGAATTATCAGTGTAAAAAGACAGGTACTGGAAAGCTGGCCCTCTAGTATACATAGTAAAAAGCAATAATATTAAAAGTGGATAAGGTAAAAGTGCATCTGTAATTATTAACAATATGCTTAACATTTGATTTTAAGTGTCACATTATTATGAATTAATTTAACATTCATTGCTCTGATCATAATGAATCTGTTTGCCAGTTGCTTTGCCTTCAGATAAGACTCCTGTAGTTCCATCATAACCCAGTCGTTAAGTGTTAATTAACAAACGCTCAACAATGAAACACTGGAAAGAGTAGTGAGATTTAAAAAAAAGTGTTTTGACCTGCCAAAAACATTGTATAGAAGAAACAAACAAACAAACAAAAAAATAGGCTGACATAAAGAACCTCTATTTATTTTTAGTCGGATTCCTTTAGAAAGTAAATTCTGGATGATTTCAGAGCGCACTGCATCTATCTAAGTGCTCCAAATCTTTGTATTTTGTGGCCAAGTTCAACAAAAACTGCCTGCACTGACCCCGGTGATGCTGAAGTTACAGTAGGCCTACTGAGGCAGAAGAGCCAGCTACCCAGACAGGCTGCCCACTGGACCCACCTACGAAGCCAAGGACAGAGGAACACCAGTCTTCACATCCAGGTGAGTTCAGCCCAACATGGGCAGCATCCTCCCAGGCCCCAAGGCGAGATGGAAAGCAACGACCACCTCCTCACCCCAACCCAGTCACAGAGATAGGACAGCTAGCAGGCAGCATCGCTCCAGCAGCACATGTGTGTTTATCCTTCTTTCTCCGCAAATTACCACCATATGATGTTTTAAGCATCATACGAACTAAAACAGCATGGTACTCTATGTTAAAGAAGAAAAATACTCAGTAGAAAGAAATGAGAGGCAATCCCAGTGATAACTGTTTATTGTAAGCGTCTATAAACCAATATGGAACTGTAATAAAATACTTTCAGAAGTACATGTGGCATCCCCAGGAATACTAAATGGCTTCATTACTTTTACTGCTTACAGACCAAATATCAAACAAATTTATTATAAAGAAACAGCTGCAAGTAAATTTTACCCCACCAAGAAATAAAAACAGGGTGAGAACTCCTTTTAGGGCACATCTTCCTGTCCCCTGGATCTGGGGAAGTGCAAGAAGAAAGGGTTAAGTGCCCTAGTCTTCTCATATTGAGACAAAAAACCCAAAAAACCCTGCTCTTTTCCTCCCTGCATTTCTGTCATGAAGCCTCCCTTGGGCCATGTCACCTTGTGCCTCGCATCCTGCTCCTCTCCCTTTTGCTGCACCACCCTGCACCCCTGCTCTTCCCCACTGAAGTTTGGGAAGGTCCCAACTCCTCCCCGTGGAACATCTCTGCTCCCCTCCGGTGGGAAAGGGAGAGCCTGGGCAGCCCCCACAAAACCCTGACAGAGGTAAGTGCAATTTCTGGGGAGGAGGCACCACTAAGTGAAAAGGATGCACTTCAGAGGGATGCAGTTGCTGACGGGATGCTCGTATCCATTTCTTCTAACAAGCTGACAGGGCCAGAGCCCTTCCCAGCAGTGGGAAGCAAGGCTTTCCTGCTGTGAAACCTGCATTTTCTTACCACGAGGAGCCTTAACCTGGTGCGCTGCTAGGGAAGATAACTGCATGCAATTTCACCACCACCAGGCAGGCACACCTCCTCTGCTCAGCAAGGGGCACGGCCAATAACTGTATTTACTTCAGGATGACCCCAACTGATGATGATGTTCAGCAAGTGAAGCTTGCCTGAAAGGGCTCATAAAAAAAAGGAAAAAAAAAAAGTGGTGTGTGTGTTTTCTCTCCCCTGTTGCTCTCTTTCCACTGCGTCCTTGCACCCTCCTCACCTTGCCAGGGGTAAATACATTTTTGCCGGCAAGAGCTATTCTCCCTTGTCTCCAACACATGCCCATGCAGTCATATATAGACAACAGACAGGCAGACACACACACACACTAAAAATAACACCAGCACTGCGCTCAGAAGTAACCTGATGCTAAAACAATACGACAGCTACCATTTGCCTTTCCCAGCCAAAGGGGGAGTTTAGTCATCCCGACCTCCTGGATACTGCAGCAAGTGCTGGGATATTACTGGGGGATTAGCAGCTCCCACTAAAGGTTACCAAAAGGGAGGACACAGGGTGCCTGTGAGATCCCAATGCAGCAGGGCCAGGGGGTCAGCACGGGGCCAGATGCGGACCCGCAGCAGAGGGGCACAGGCTCCCAAAGACAACAGAGCTTGTGCAGCCATGGGGCCTGGTCCACAGGGGGCAAAGGAGAAGTGTTAAAGTGATGCTTCTGGTGTTTCTTCTCCTTCCATCTCTCCATTCCCAACCCCTAGAAACTTACTTTCTATCCCAGCAAAGAGAAGAAGAGCCGGAGAGTCCACACAGGGAAAGGGGAGGCACTTGCTGATATAAAACCAACACATAACAACCCTAACAACGTAAGATTCCGCCCCCCCCAATGCCTCTTGCAAACTTAAAAAAAAAATCAAATACCCAACGAGAAAGTAAAAAGAAAACCCTCCCCAGATTTAACAAAGTTTTACAAACAGATGTACAAAAGTACAATTCTTTCAGTCTGTCTTCCACCAGCTCTCTTAAAGGCCTTTTACATTTTCCCCCCTTTAATTTGGTATCTACTTTAATTTACAAGAAAGCTTCCAAATTACCTTAACTTCATAATAAACTGTGACAAATCAAGGACATAAAAAAATAAGACTGCAGAGAAGCGGTCTGACTACATTGTGCCTCATTACTGTATAAACCTTTCTTTCTTTTTTTTCCATTAAAATATTTAAGCCTTCCAAAGCTCTGTCTTTTTTGCCAATTAAAGAGTTCAGCTAACTACACTTTCAGGCAGCAAGAGAAAGACACGGACCGTACTTCATGCACTCCAGGCTGAATAGCTTGCAGTAACACAGGCAATATGCCGCCTGCAAGAATAGCCAGTGAAACTTCAATCTCTTGCTGGTAGGCTGTTCCCTGGTAGTACTGGAGTGACTGCAAGCCAAGGTCCATTCTTTTCTTTAACTCCCCTTCTTTCTCTTCTCCCCCCCCCCGCCCCCCCCTCAAGGCATGGGAAGAGAGCTTAGTTATTTCTGCATGGATGCAAGGTGAATGAGGCTGTCGCTTCTCATTGCAGTGCTATTTATTACATGTCTCCGACATCATACAGATTTCCCCCACCCGCCCAATGCAAAAAAAAAGGCAGGGGAGAGTTCTTTAGCATCGTCTCACTCACTTCTTTGAAGGGAATATATGAACAGGTTTTATTTATTTATATAGCGATCTGACAACTGAGATGCATCAGCTTGTTTTCAGAGCCTTCCTGCTGAAATAGGCAAGTCACCCTGTTTAAGAATACATACACACAATAGAAGAAAAGAGTACACGTCGGGAAAAGAAACTGCAAGATTAACAAGACACGCCAATGAAGAAAGGAAAATTTATACTGAAATCAAGGAGGGGGTGGGGGTAGTATTGTAGGTTTGCTCCTGCGTAAGCCAGATACACACTATGGAAAGGAATAGGGTAATAAGAAATTTAGCTCCACATCCTCGGCTGGTGTAAATCATCATCATCCCTCCAACTCCCCTTGCTGCACCAGGAGACCCGTTCCCAAAAGCCTGTCTGGTTTAAGGGTTGGTTCTGGTCTCTCATCAGCAGTTCCTCCCAATTTAATTCATAGTTTCAGATGAAAAGATTTTACAGATCTCTCTTCTGTCTTGAGATGAGTTTGCCTAGAGCTCCAAGCAATAAATTGATGATAAATCAATTTTCCTGCGCTGTGCTTTGTAGTCTGCTTTTTTTCATACAGCACTGAGAGCTGTGTATAAAATACCACATTCCTTACTTGTTTTTCAAAGGTAGGCTAATGCCTCTAATAATCAAGAATATCCACAGCCTATTTTTAGGTCGCTACCAGTAAGCCAGAAATGCCTTAATAAAAAGATCTTTTAATTCACCTCTAATATTTTATTTCACAGGCAGATTAAGAGATAAGCAAGTCTGTACCACAGGCTACGGAAGTTGCAGCGGTGACTCAGGAGAAGGCAGAGCGACCCAAACATGAACGCAATAGGCTTTTGCAAGCTCGCCGTGGGGCTGGCTTTCGCCCAACCGTGGGGTCGATCGAGCCTGACAACCCACAGACCCCACAGCACTTTAAGTCACACAGCCAACTCTCACCCATGAGACCAATACATCACTCAGAAGAGAGCGGTCCTCTGTCCTCCTGTACATCAGTCATCACTGGATAACATACTTTAACCCTTTCATCTGCATTTTCTCACAGCAGTATCTGTAACAGAGCATAACAGTTGCTACGGAGCAAGGACAGCTACTAGCTCTTCTGCTGATAATATAATTAGTATTACAATTTACACAGCACATTTTTTTTATCCTTTTCTATCCTGAAATGCTTTATGGATTTATAGCTTTACTAAAAAGACTGTCCATCACATCAGCCTGAACTGAGAGACCATGGACCAGAAATTCATACCTTTGGAGAGCTTTCAAGTCTTCAAGACTGTGTTTCCCAATCCTCAAGGTGTCAATAGCAGAAAGGCAAGTTGGTGGTCACAGATGGCCACCAAAGCCTTTCCAGCAACATCTAAATGACCCGAGAGGTCCAGCAACTCCGACCCACAGCTACCGTCAAGGAACCACCCAGCTCCTGCCCACGAACCCCCTACCGAGGTCCCATCCTACCCAAAGACAGATGGTTGATGGGTCTCTACACAGAGGAATAAAGAAAATGCAATAATCGCCTACTCTGGAATTTGGAAGGACTGCCTGCACATCCTGCAAGAAATCATAGGATTTTTAGTTTATCAAAAGTGCTTTAGAGGTTTACACATGGGCTAGCTGAAGCCTAAATAAGCAGGGGTGGTTACCCTACCCTTACAAATGAAGTAAAAAACATGCTTTCCCCCCCCCCATATCTCAGCAGTTCCTGTAGAGCAGCCGATGCACAGTGTGTAGCTACATTTACCCCACCACAGCAACTCCTTTGCAGGTACAACCCATATATGCTTTGCCAAGCCAGGTGATGAGCACTCAGTATGCCAAGACAGAGCTCAACAAGCCTCACGTGCTCCAACACTGCTCCTGGCTGCTTCATTCAAACATTATTTCAGGGGCAACCCTTCACCTGCATTTTTGGCTGCAGCTCACCTACAAACTGTGCTTTTCTGATGCCATCTCCTTCACTCTCTGTTGATGTGTAATCCTCATCAAAGCTGGGAAGGCATAAGGAAGAGTTTTGCAAGCTCTGGCTTATATGCATTTAAGACATGAAAGATGTAAGTTTCGCATACAGCAACCTGCAACTCCCTGTTCTACCTCCCCATAACCTCCCACAAACACCAGCCAAAATGAATTAAATACCATGCAGGCATAAACAAAATGAAAATACAATGTTGGTCATTTTGGAGTTTTGGGCTTGGATCTTTTCACTGTTTTTACAGCAGCCGTGCTAATGCAGCATGGGAGGGAAAGGCAGCTTTTTAGTCTGAGCTCTCTCTTCCAGTTCAATTGTTGAGGCTACCCAACACGCCTGCACTCTTATTTGCTCTCCTTTCTACCGTGTCCCAAGCTGTGAAATTAATATGCACAGAGGATGTAAACCTCTTGCTCAGGAATAAAAAGTGACCTTCATACGCTCCTGCTTAATCCTTCCCGGGCTCAGTGTACCACCACTTTGTGAAGACAACCCAGCGTGAAACCAAGGTGCCACTTTGCCTTCTGGTGAAAGCATCCGTCCCACACGCCCATTAGGTGTCTCCTTGCAGAAGACATCTCCTTGTGGAAATCCCTTGGCAGGAGGGAGCACTACAGCAGCAGGAACAGAGTTATCATGCAGGGCTGTCAAATAACCCCTCTCCTGCACAGCAGCACACCAAGAAGAGGGTGGCTACATCCACGCCTGGACAACACAGTGCTGGAAAGCACAGAGTGCAGACCTGATTTGCAGATAACTACTTAAGAAAGCTCGTTCTCACGGAAAGTCAGTGGGGTCTGGGCTCAAAAGGTCAGGTTTTAATGAGGAGGTTCACGTGAGAAACAGCTTTTGCTTCTCAACCCACCTATGCAGGAGCAATGGGCACATTGCACAGGAACACCCATCCTGCCACAGGCAAGCACAGGGATGCAGCTGCTGTTGAAGCTGCAAGGAAAAACTCCATCCAAAGTACTTTTTTAAAGTATATATATATAATATAATTTATAATGCCTGCCTGCACTCGCCCCTCTGCCCCAGGTCAGGCCCGAAGACTTTGCTAGCCTGTGGCTTCTCCCATTCAGTTGCAAAACTCTGGGGTCCCAGACAGCAAATCCTAAAGATTTCAGCCAAATCTGCCTTCTCACGTGTGAGAAACTGCCACACCGAGCCCTAAAATGGTCACATGCACTAGAGATTTGCACTGGGAGGCGTGGTGCAGTCGGATGATGCCTTGGATGGCAACGTGGCTTCCTGCTCCATAGGAACAGTTTGGACAACAGTATTTCCTTCATCCCAGTCCGGAGAGAGACATAAGCACACATCTTTCTCTAAAGGCACGAACAAGTACTCCCTCCTTAGAAGAGCCAAATTTTGATAACAAATCATCACATATCTCTGGGGGTTACAGCCTACACACGTGAGCCAGTTACACGATTCTTCTCTTTTTCTTGAAGGTGACATTAATTCTCCCTCTCCTGACATACCGAGTGGCCATGGCCACAGTGACCAAAAACCTTGCTCACACCAGACCCAGGGACCGTGCCAGACAAATGAGAGCTTGCACTAACTGCAAAGTGGTGGCTGCAAGTATTTGTACAGATTCTTCAGCTATGGTTTTGAATTCTTTCATTTAAAAGAAATATTTTGGCAGCACAGGAGACAAAACCAAAAAACAAACAAAAACCTCTTAAGTGTGTATATATACATATCTAAAAATATATAAATCAAACAATTGCTTTTGCCATTGCAAAAGCATCACATTACATGTTTTCAACACAGTAAATTCCAGAGCAATGAGGTTGCGTGTATGTTAGCAGGTCTTAAATTTAATACAGACGCACAGGTGTAACATACACATACCGTTCAT
Source organism: Balaeniceps rex (assembly GCA_013401315.1). Classification (NCBI taxonomy): domain Eukaryota; kingdom Metazoa; phylum Chordata; class Aves; order Pelecaniformes; family Balaenicipitidae; genus Balaeniceps; species Balaeniceps rex. Next base: position 70,450 of record VYZW01020115.1, read on the forward strand.
GGCCCTTTCAACAACTGTCAGAGATCCAGAGCACAATGCCACAGCAAAAGCAAAATCCAAACTTGTTAGACTTATGTCAGGAGAAGCCCAATGCTGCTTTTGGCTTTGCCCCCGACTTGTACAGGGTTGGATATGTCACATCATTCCTCGGCATCGCATTCTTTTCTTTCCATCTTTGGCTTTAAATTAGTAGGCCTTTGGCACATGGACTACTCACCATACTCCTCCCCAATGCTTTGCTTGCATGCATTACACTGACAGCATTACGAACCTCGGCTGCAATGCCATTAAGATCTACTGTACAAGTAATAGAAGACTGCAATATAAGAATCGCACTCTACATCTGTGGAGGAGAGCACTATCCGTAAGAGGAGGCAGCAACAAACTGCTGATGGCTGAACACAGAAAAGTACCTTTTGTGCTGGCTCACCTGCAGCCGAAGGAGCACTTGCATCCACAGCTTTACTGTTCAACCTGCCACCTGCTCACTAAACACCTCCACGTAGCTGCAAGTGGCTTTTGGCTTTCCCTATTTTATTTATCTGGTGCTTATCCCTACCAATCAAGCAAAGCCTCTAGCATGCCTTTTGCACTGTGATGAACTACTGTGCCACAACCTGTATTTCAGGAGCATTTCTCATCACACGCTCATCATTTTTTACCCATTGAAAGTGTACTGATAGGTATTAAGTTTCAGCGGGGAAAGACACTTTTTCCTTCAGTTCCCACGGCTTGTTACCAACATTTAAGCAAAGACACAACACACAAGGCTCATAAAGGAAGGACACCAATGGAAGGAGAAGGTGCGACACAACGCAGCCATCTCTAGAAAGCTGTGTTTTCTACTACAAATATTCAAAGCCCAATTTGCAAAATTGGTTAATTTTGCATGCAAATGGACAGTTACACATCTAACTGACCATTTGTGCAAGCAATTACACGCGCGATTACCTGATTGCATAATTGTGTGGGCCTAATTTTGAAACCGGGTCTTACATTTTCTGTTGGACACAAGCATCATATTTAATAAATATTGAATAGTTTTGAAACAAAGTCATCCAGACCTACTGACTCAAAACCAAATATTGACAAAACATGCTAAAATGTGTATTTACCCAAAAAAGAGCATCATGTAACACTGGAGTAAAGCAGCACGTGCCCACCAAATTGAGCCACAAGTTTCTCTGCTGAAACTTCTAGTCCTTTAAATTGCGATGGACAGCAAAATACATAATCAATGTAGGCACACATATCTGTACAAACATGTCAGATATCTTCATCAGAAACACTGGCAAGTTCCTTATTGTAATTTTTTCCAAAGGAAGACTTGTTCTGGGGCATTCTTGCTGCTTAGGTCATATTCTAGGGAGGAAAATCAAAGTAAAAGCACATTAAAAGAAACCTACTATTAGCAAGCCGGTCAGCAGCTCGTGAGTGTGGTTTCATCAGACGAACCCCAAAGATCAGGCAAAACTCAGTCTTTGAGTTATGAGGTGGCACAGGTATTTCGCATGTGATCCAAGCAGTTAGTGTCCCAAGGCCTTCACACTGCTGACCTCTCAGGAGAGGTTTCCATGTAAACTTTATCATCCTCGAGTATTTTCAGCCAATTGTAAGGAGTATTTTTTTTTAATGGAATAATCCTAAAGGCTGTCAGTTTGCCTGTGAATATCATCCACAAGTCTCTATTTTACATGTCAACGAAAAGCTCTTTAAGATTAGCTGTCAGAGCCCTCGAGTTTTGGCCAAATATCAATTTTCTGTGTGGATGATGCATAAAATTTAAGACGCTCGTTGCTACTGCGGGCAAAGCAATATAGCAATTACCAAGCTATTTCTGACTTACAAATCCATAAGTAATCATATTGTTGGAAACCCAAACTTGGTGGGAAAGAAACAAAGTAGAGTGTTAAAAAACAAAGACTATTGCCGAGGTAGTAACTGCCAGCTCCCTCGGGATGCGTGTCAGTGGAAAGACCCGATATCACACTCCTTGAGCCATACACACATTTGTAAAGACCCGAGAAAAAGCAACTCCAATGCCCTGAAGCCTGTATTTAATCCATCACGCCTATACTTAGACCACAGAGACGATTTCAGGTAGCACTTGCTCCTCTCTCTGCCCTTCCCTGGTACTTTGGTACCCACTGCCTATGTTTATTTCTATCACTTCTCCACACGCCACTAAGGCCCCATATTACTTGGTGCCCAGATACACCCTTCTGAATATTACTAAGTCAGACTCGTGTATCTCAGAAGAGATGCTGTTCCAGCACTTTATACTGTTGACTCCCAAGGAAAGCCTTATTTTACCCGGCAAAATAAGCCTCTGAGCCTGTGCCACCAAATAAACAGGGGTTTTATTCCAGATATTCCTAGAAACACAGGCATGCTCCAGTTCATACGAGTTCTCAGATAATTTAATCAACAACTGGTTTAAGAAACACACATAATATGAGCTTCAGTGACATTAGGCATATTCTGCAAGAGTCAGCTGGGATCCCAAAAAACCCTGGCACTTTGGCTCACATCCGCACTATCCAAATCAAGGAGCAACAACCCAGGTAGCAGTGCCTCCCTCCTCTTCACCTGGCGTTGCTCCAGCACTCATCCTCCAAGAGCCCACAGCAGCACTGCCTCCGTAAAGCACTTAAACACCATCCGTGCCCCGGGGAGACTCTGACATCATTAAGGCTCAGGACAAACAATAAAAACCTTCAATTGGCCCCAGAAAGTGACAGGAACAAATCTGAACCTGACGGAGGCTACCCAATGCCAAAGCTCCCCTGTTGGAAGAAGGACGCAGTCATCAGTGAGCCAAAAAGGATGCTCTTACAAACACTAATATCATGAATGTACTGGTAGTTGATGTCATTTTATCACATCACTGCAAAAAACAGCCACGCTAGACTCGAAAACCCAAATGGAAACAAGTATCACAGCAATTCTTGCATAACCTAGAACAATTTAGACACTTGTAACCCAGGAAAAGCCCAGGACAGATACTATTTGGAGCAGAAGCCTTCTGCCCAAATGGACAGGATCCATCTGGGATAGACTGGACCGACAGAAGTCACACACCTTTGTATGGCCTTCACTTGGAGAAAGTTACTATTCAGAATGCTTTTTTCCCCTCATTTCTGTGGGCCTTCAGCAAGACTGAGATTATTCAAGTTGGCAGTAGACGTTTGGCAAGATCATTTTCCAGTATCAAAGGACACCTACCCGGTAATTGCTCTACTGTAGCATGAGGCATAACCCATATATTTTAATGCCTTAACCACATGTCATGGCAGCGATCAGACTAAAGCTATTAGAGTCTTAATAAACCCATGTTTCCATCTCCAAAGTCACAAGCAACATTCCCCAGACATTGGAAAACGATAGGTCAACAAGCCCCTGCACAAAATCTTACAAATGAGTTAAAAACCATGGTTTATAAAAACAATTCTTGGACTTTTTCCCCTGTTTCTTAAGCTACAGGAGTTTTAACTTTTCTCTGCACACAAAGCAGCTAAAGATGCTTTTAAGACCAAGATTCTCATGACTCCAAGATCTTGGGATAAAATTAACCCGAAGAGATTTGCGGCCAATAACACTGAGTTAATCTATTTGCAAATCTTCCCAAAAAAGAAGGGGGGGGGGGGGGGGGA
>VYZW01020115.1:83221-125368 GCA_013401315.1 Balaeniceps rex
CCACCCCCACCCTCCGCACCTGCGGAGCCGCGCGGGGCGGGGGGGGAGGGGGCTGCGCGCGTGCGGCTGTGCGCGCGCTCCCGCGCCTCCCTCGCACAAGGTGCGGGACAGGTGCGCGCGCGCGCGCGCGCTGTCACTTTTCCCTGCAAAAAGCGGGCATTGCCGCGCGCCTCCGCCAGCGCGCTCGTGCGCGCTTTCGCTTTCCCCGCCGAAAATCGGGGGCGGTTGGGCTGTGCGCGTGTGTCCGGGAGGGTGCACGCGCGCTTCCCCGTGCAAAAAAAAAAAAAATAGGGGTAGCTGTGCGTCCGTGTGCGTGTGCGTCCGTGTGCGTGTGCGAGGGAGCTTGCAAAAATCGCGGCCGGCTGCGATGCGTGCGTGTCTGCGAGCGTGCGTGGCCCGAGGGACAGCAGGAGGCCGCCAAAGGAAACTTTTCCCTTCTCCCGCCGTCCCGTGGCAGCACGCAGCCAGGGCGGCGAGGGCCCTTGCCCCCGGGGACACGGTGGGGGGAGGCACGGGGGCACCGCCCAAAGTAGCCAAGGGGAGGGGAGCCCCCCGTAAATGGCGGAGGCAGCAGCTTACTGAAGCGATGGAGAGCCCGTGCTCGGCTGAGCCCATCCCAGCAGCGGTACCAGCCGTGGCCAGAGGTAAAGTGTGAAAAGCGTCAGGGACTGCATGAAGCACGCTCAGGCTCCTCTCCACTTTGGGCTTCCCCCCGAAAACCTTGTACGTGGCACACCGGCCTCCTCCCTGGGTGCTCCCTGGGTGCTGCCCCTACATACAGCCCCCCCTCTCTGGGTGCTCGAAGCCACACACCTCTCCACGTCACATGCAAAGACCAAAGCGCCCCGCGCTACGCTCTCAACGCCGGGGTGCCGTGCGGGACAGCCGGCCCCTGGTAAATTTGGGGGCTGCAGGCACCCACCACTCAGGCAGGGCAACTGGAAAGCTTTGGGGTGGAAGAGGTGGAAAGGGGGGGGTGAGGTTTTAAGGGCAATGGGGCAGGGTGGTGGCACCTTGGACCTCACTCTCCGATGTGGTGGGTGGACTTTGCGCTGAAGTGGCTGATGAGCAGCCACGTTTTCCAGCCCGCCTGCAAAGCCAGGAGGCACAGAGGTGAGGTGGCATCTCCTACCAGTGCGTTAAGTATCCGCCATCTTGCTGGCACCTGCCAGCCTGGTGGCACCTCCTAGATGAACCCAGGTGGGGACAGCTGCGGTGCAGGGGTCCTGCAAGCACCAGCCAAGCTGCCACAGCATCCCCCTCACTATCACCCACCCCAGCACAGGGGTGAAATGCCAACACAGACATCCTCCCTAATGGGTCCAGAGGACTGGCGTCTCGGCAAGGCTTGTCTCAGCAAGACAGTGACCGAAAATCTCAACATCTTGTCACAGGTTTGAGCCAGTAGCTGCCATTTATCAATCTTGACAAGTTGATTGGCATCCTCAAAGCCTCAGTCAGAGCTGAACTGAGCTCCGCAAGTGTGCAAGAGAAGAATGTAGAAGCATCTTCGGTTCTTCGTTTTATTTCCCTAAAATATGAGCTTCGAGATAAGTTTTTGCTGCCTCCACAGCCCGATCCAGCCCTTGTGAAGCCCCTCAACATGAAGGAGCTCTCCTCACCCCTTTCCATCTGGTCTATGGAGTGCTTCCTGGAGTGCTCCTCTTAGCAGCAACCCCTACGGCTTTCCCTGGCACCCCCAAGCAGATTTAGTGGAAGAGCGCAGCAGCAAGCATCTTCCCTCCAGTCAGCTCCAACGGAAGAGTTTTCCCATAGGAATTCACTCAACCTCAGAGGATCAACCCCACCCTCACCCAGCCCCTCCTGCCACACTGCCTCTTTTCCAGCGAAGCTGGAGGCTTGCTCATCTTTAGGAAAAAAAAAACCAAAAAAAAATCAAGACAGTATTTCAAGTGGGATTACAGCTTTTTCTCCAAACAGCCAAAAGTTTTAGCTGAAAAGAATTAGCTGGACTCTGCAGAAAAGGGGCTGTGAAGAAGGAAGGTTTATTGCCCCCAGTGCTGCGTCTCACCGCCCCGTGACAGCTTGGCGTACATCAGCGGTGGCAAAGTGGCGATTCCACCAGCCAGCACAGAGGAAAGAAAAGGCAGTGGGGAAGCAGAGCCCTGACGTGCAGGGTCCTTAGCCTCTTGCTTAGGGTTTTCCATGAAAACATCACTTGGGTGAGCCCAGCCAGGAGAGGCTGGGAGCCAGCCCATGCCCTTGCCGACGGGATTAGCAGCAATGCTAATCGTCCCTCCTCGCCAGCCCAAGGAAAGAAGCGTAATTCCTTTCTGTCGCAGAAATGGATCCGATGGGAAGCTGTGGGATGAAACGCACTCAAATATTGAACTGGAAAAATTTTGCTCTATCTGCCTTTCAGTAAACAGTGACTAATTGCTCTGGATGGAGTTGCCGTACCTTCAAGATTGGAAGGTGCAGATGGAGCAACGATAGCGAAGGCTCCTTACCTAACGTTGGCTGTACATTAATCACAAATGTTTGCTATGCAAATCTTGTCATACAAAGCAATTATTGCTGTTCCCATACTGACCTCATGTTTATTTATTACACGAGCTCTTTATTTGAACCTTGTCTGGTCTCTCTTCCCGTATAAGCGTATTAGCGTGTGGATTCCAAAGGCACCCAGCTGAGAAATTGTAGATTTATTTGCGGCGTAGAGGGACGGTGCGCGCCACGCCGACTGCAATGCAGAGCCAAGAGGCTCAGCTCTTATGCCGATAGCTCTTCATGCAAAATACTCTCACCCCAAGGTCTTTTACTGGGACAAAGGATGCTTTCTAATAGCGCAGGGCCGTCACAACGGCTTTGCTCTGACTCTGCAGTATTAGCCCATGGTTAATGGAGATTGTCAGCCCCAGTAGCCGTGCAATAAAACTCTGGTTGGGCTTTTTAGGGCCCGCTTAGTAAAAGTAAAATTTTACACAGTCCTTTGTCCTTGCCTTTGCCACCTTTGCCTACCTCCGGGACGAGGGTGTCTTTAAGCACCAAATATTCTCTTGCCACAGGAGTTTTGTCCATGTGATTTAATGTTGAGCAACAGTGGCATCCGGTGGGCAGAGGGTTTTCTCCCTGACAGCTTGCGGCAGCTCGCTCCCTCCGTTTTGCCGTATGGTTTCTCTAGATTATCATTAAACATGATTTCTAAATTTATCTGGATTTAGGATTCTTGTTTCTCCCCCTTTCTTCAGTTTGGCTGCACAGCAGGCAGAGCCATGTGTTAACTTCTGCAGTGCTACAGTTTGCTTTTAAACACACTAGATTACGCTCTGCTATATAATCTAGAGGCAGGCAGGACTTCTGAAATCAGCCGCCCCTCCGAGCTGATCGATTTTGTTCTGCCTGGACCCTGCGTGGCCAATACTGCAGGCAAGGCTCCATCCCTCCACCAAGGGTGGTGGGAAGGCCCCCCATGGGTGCCCGCCTCAAACGGACCCTCCTGTCTGACCTCTCGTGGGTCCCCTCTGCGTCCACAAACACTATCAGTGCTCTTTTATCAGGGGAAAAATGTAGAAAAGCCCCTGGAGCCTGCATCAAATGAAATCCCGCTGTTGTATTCCCCCAGCCCTCTGCTCCCATCCGCAGCCTCCCTGCGTCCCTCTCCACTTGTTCTTCTGCTCTCACTGCTGGTTTCAGCTCTTGCCAATGTAGCATCGTTTTCCAATGTAATTAACACAACGTTTCCCATTGCTTCCAAATCATTAATAAAGCCAGTAATGAAGAGCAGGCCTGCTGATGAACCCAGCTATGCCACGCTGCGTACTTTCCCCTGCTCGAATCACCCCTCTCCGGCATCACCCTTTTGTTAGGCTGGCTTTCCATCCATCTGAGAACTCACCATGCCCCGATCGATTTGAAACATTTCTTCCCTCCAAGAATTTCTCTTTTATGACACAGCTGTAGCTTTTGCTAATCGTTCATGAAATGACTTTTTTTTTTTTCCCCTAAAGTAATATTTTTCTTGAGAGGTTGAATTAAAAAGGGGCCATAAATGACTAATGGTAATTAATAAAAATGAAGAAATAATTGGGCAATATCTTTAAATGTATATGCCTGGAGTCAAACTCCTAAATCCCTGTTTCAGTTAGAGCAGCCTGTGGGTTTGGTTTTTTTTTTTCTCCCCCGAAGGAGCAGCATTTCCCATGACTGTCAAGGAATACTCTGAGTGATGGAATAACCCTCTGAAAACCCAGAAAGCTGAGGGACGGGAGAGCATGCTGGACCACGCCAACAGCAGACAGCTTGCCACTGCCCTCCTTCCCTCTCCGAGAGGAGGAGGATCACCCGTGCAAGGGCAAGTGGGGATTTAGGGAGCTGGTAAACATCTTGGTCCTCTTGAAAAACAGTACATTTAACCCATGGAGAGCCTTGCTGCTTCCATAGGACTGTTAGAAAGGGATTAGACATTTAAGAGCAAGACAGTTACATTAAAAAAAAAAAAATAGAAGCAATAAAAGTCTTTTTGTGATTCAGAGCATAAATCAGCCTTTTACTGCTTTCCCTTGCAGGGAGTACAGACACAAATGTCTAACTCAGGGAATTTTATATCTAGTTGTGAAATATCTGGGAGAGAGCAGTGCCAGGGAGCGGGCACGGGACTGTTTGCCTGAGTCAGTGCTGCCAATCCAAGGCTGCCAGAGCATCCCGGTGGCTTTGGGAGGGAGGCTGATCATGATGGCATGGGGTCGAGCATATGGTCCCGTCGTGCGGAGCAGGACTTGGGCGTGCACAGAGCCCGCTTCGATGGCTGCTTCACCCCTGCTCCCCTCTCCTGAGGACAATTTATTGCCTGTGCTTTCCCTTTGCAAGTGCAGACTAGCAGAAACTTGGATCCAACCCCCAGATCTAAACACAAGCTCATTAAAAGGTCACGTTTTACAAAGTAGCGCAGCCACCCTAACCAAATGACCGCCTGGCTAATTGTCTTCCATGCAAAATTGGGTTTGTGGTTTCTTTGGGATCAAGCATGGTTTCCTCCTCCCCTCCCCCAACTCTTCGGTTATGTTCCCAGTCGCTGATGAGCACTTGATTTGCAGAAAATACTGCATTTTGTGGCCACAAAACTGCTTTCCAAACCCCTGGGTTTTCTTACACCTAGGATGGTGCAGAGGCGGGAGGGTTGCAGAAGCTGCAATGGAGCAGAGCAAAAAACGCTGCAGTGGGCTAAACCTCAGCAGGCAGTTTGAGAGTGCAAAGCACCTCCCGAGATGTCACGCGGAGTAGGTTTGACTCATACATGTAAGCCATTAGGTCAATGCATCACTTTATTTTCACCTCTTCTTGCAATGTCAAGTGGGACAGAGCTGGCCAAGCTGGTACATGTATAACAAACTCTGGGTTCCTCCTGCTCACTGGGCTGGAGAAGGATATATACATCACAGTAGTAAATTGTTTAGCTGAAAGCATGGGAGAACTTGTGCCTTGCACAGCATCACCCTATGTCATTTAACAAAGCAACATGTGTCAGCTGTGGTGACAGAGACGCTCCGTGTCAGCCACGCCAAACAAGAAGCCCTGGTCATTAGGCAACACGTGCCAGAGAGCATGAAGGTGGAAGCGAGCATCTCTGCACAGAGCGGGTCAGCAAAGAGTTGCAAGCAGCCCTGAAACAAATACAAACACATAGCATGAGAGAAATATTCACTCAGGTACCCCATCATCTACCAGCACATCCTTACTTATACGTGATGAGCAGCCAAAACCTTGTGCAAGAAGAAAGCTTGTGCAAGAAGAAGATGGCTTCTCACCTCCAGACAGCCGGGACCCTTGGAAATGCCAACTAGCCCACCTCAAACTGATGTAGAGACAGTTAATTATTGAGGGTTTTTTATAGGTGCAGGCTTTTCCTTTCACGCATGGACAAGCAGAACAATAAATACAGGATCTATATGCACACACCCACGTGAGCAGCGCTTTGGAAGTACATTGCCTTTGTGGATAACGGTGGTGAACGTCTGTGGGGAGAAAAAGAGTGGCATGGAGGCATCCCCACCTCCTCCATCTCCTGCAGAGAAGATGCTCTGATGCTTGGCTGAGATCCCCAGCTCCACGTTTAAAGAAGTGGGACCTACAATGGGAGCAGTGTGGAGCTCAGCTGTGTTTGGAGGACCTCAGAGATGATATCATAACCCCCAGAGGCAGAGCAGAGTGGAGCTCCAAGTGGGCTGTGAGATGTGAGCTCAGCCATTCACTGGGGCCAGTTAATCCGTCATCAACAGTAGGCCATTGTAGGGTGGTGCAATGCACTAGTTTGTCTTTTTTTTTTTCAGAATTATTGTTTGGGGAGTAACAAAAATTCCCCTGGAGCACAAAGACAGGTCTATGAGGTCCTCTCTGAATGAGGGCATCATATTGGGTTTTTTTTTTAATTTTTTTGTGGTCCTCCTGTATATATCAATCTCCTTGGTAACCTGCCTTTCCAAGGGCCTCACTTACATGTCACAGCTCCTTCTCTTAAAGCGTTCTGGTTCTCAGCCCAGTAGAAGATGCAGCCCTTTTTTTCCTTGTCCACATGCAAAAAGGTGGGTGTGTTTGTTTTTCTCATACCAGAGTCATATATGCCACCCAAATACAGCATCCTCTTGCCTAGACGTCTCTCACTCATCCTTCTTCGCCACCTCTCCCCTACCTTCTTCATGATCCTGGTAGTGGTGGGTCTCACATCTGCAGCCAGCTCCTCACAGCTCAATGATTTCCTGCCATATTTCATGTCTTCCCTCTTTTTAAAAATAAAAGAGCCTCTTCCCAACTGGCGTTGAGCAGAGTGCAGTAAAGACAATACAGAGGTCACCCACTTGATGCCGGAAGAGTTTCTTGTTGTAGTTGGTGGATTGTACTTCAGTCTGGTCCTGATACATCACTTCTCAAGCCATATGATGCAAGCATATCAACATGCTAATAACATTTGCATTTGCTCATGGGGGGGCTCAATTTTGCAAGGTGACTGAAGGCAATAGAAGCTGCGGTTCAGCATTTTGCAAGCCTGGTGCTATAGATGGACAATAACAGGGCTGAGATTTCTCCTCCGGGGTCAAAGCACCCCACGGTTTTCAACATGTTCAGGGTTATATCTGGAAAATTTTAAGGGGGACTAAAGGATATCCACCCGTTCCCCAAAGCACATGTGATGCTCCCAGTCATGATTATTTATGAAGCAGTTTCTGATGCCTTTTTTTGTACAAAGTCTTCCTATGAAAAATTCATTTATACAGCACAGAATGTGTCTATAAATAATAGACACTCCAGCTCACCTGCCTCTTTACATTTCTATAGGTGATGCAAGCTCTACTTATAGCAAAATAGAGAAAATTAACGATGCTGCATTATCAGCATACATCCCTGGTCTGGCACAATTTGCCGGATGGTCCCATTTGCCCAATAATTCATTGTTTCTATAGCAATCCCGCAGAGAAGAGTTTCCCATTGTGCTTGAGGAGAAGGGCACTCCCAGGACCTCGATAGCTTTATTAGCTCCAAATACCTTACAAATAGAGCCTCGTTATCAAAATCGGCTTCCAAAAATCACCGTTATTTCAAGCTCAGTTGTTAACGTGCCCAGGACAAGATGTTCGGTCGCTTCCAGGGTACCAGCCCATTTGCTTATAAGCAGCTGAGCGCAGGCTCATACCGAGTTTATTTGTAGGAGTGACTTCACCAGTCAGATCCTTTCAGACTGTTGTTCCTGTGTTAAATAGTTCTATTAATTCTTAATTTTCCGTACAGTTGTAGGAGTCACAAAGCCGCCGATGTGAGCGGAAGCACACAATAACTTAGCAAACTGCACCAAAGAGGATTTAAAACCCACCTTGTTATAAATTCCGTGAGCAAAATCACTTGTCCTGGTCAAGGTGGCAAAAGCCGAGGCGATGGGGCTGTGCTGACTGATGGCGAGGTGGTACCTGGGGCTCCGGGCGCTGCTTGGCAGGCGGCTCACGCACGGGCGCTTTCACAGGCAGGGCACCCCCACCCGCCTCCTCCCGGGGCCGGAGCCCACCGGGAACTGCAGCACAAAGCCGAGCAGGATTTCAGGGCGCTGCTGCCAAGGCAAGGGCAAAACTTCCGCTGGCAGGCCAGGAGCAGGCAGCAGGCCAGTGGGTCGCCTTGTCTGCAGGCAGCCGTGCAAATCTCCGCCCGAATTTTCCCTTTTTTGCCCTTTTTTTTTTTTCTTTTTTTCCTGGAATCCAGCCATTTGCGAGGTGAATGCTCTCTTCTTGCACTGCTTTTTCTTTCTTTCTTTTTTTTAAGAGCGTGCACTAGAAAAATAAACTTTCAGCAAGTACTAGGTACTATATAAATCTTTTTATTTAATTTTTTAATTTATTTTCATATTTATTTTTAACCTCTGTTACTGATTCTCTGAATATTTGGCAGTCAGAAAAAAAAAAAAGAATGCTACTTCAAGTTATCACAAAGGTCCCACCACCCTGACAACACTGAACAGGAGAACAGATTTGGCATGAAGAGTCACAGGAATTAATTCTGCTGCTTTTTGGGCCTTACTCTGTGTGCAGAGGGTCTGGCACGTTCCTCAGAGAGACGTTGCTTGATACCTCTTATCACTGAAAAAGCTGAAAGGGAGGTGTAGGAAAAATCACAGCCCCTTCACATTTCTCCATGATTTCCCAGCTTGTAGAAGCACTTGCAGAAGCAAATATAAGGCCCTGTTTTAATTAATTTTTCTCCCTCCAGTTTTTTCCCCCCACCATCTCTAGTTCAGAAATTTATCTCAAGTTCAATAATAGCAGTTTAATTTATCTCAACAGATAGACTAAAACCGACCCAAATTCAGAAATTTACACTTTTTTTCTTTTTTAGGTAAAACTAATAATGCTGTTGTTGGAAGATCACCCAAGGAAAAAACAAACAACCCCAAAACACCCCATCCTGATTTGGAGTAACCCTCATAGGAAGGGAAAACCCTTGCCTTTCAAGCCACCAAGCCCTCCAGCTCTCCCATACCACCCTCTTAATTTCCTAATCAGCCAGCTTTGATCACTCAAGAGGTGACTCGAGCCTGGATCTCGTCCCACTATCCATGATACAACCGCTTGACCACTTACCGGCTTCAGTGCAGTTTTTGTGAGCTTTCCTCATTTGAGTAGCTTCCCTCTTCTGCCGTAAAAACCTGCCACAAAATACATCCATTCCTGCAAGCGGGGAATCATTGCACACTTCCCTCCTAAGGTTTAAATTAAGACTTAGCTAAGACTCAGAATTTAAGATTAAATGTTCAGCCCCTGGCTAATTATGTTTGTAAGGTTCAATTTGCTTGGCAAGCAAAAAACAAAATTAAAACAAACCGCAAACAATATTTACACTTTTGAGAACACAGGGAATCTTCCCTTGAAATGGCACAAGAAATCCCCGTAGAGCTCTGGGATGCTTCTTCAGCCAGCCTTCTTTTATTTTAAAATTGTCCAATTTCCAGGGAAAAAAAAAAGTTTGCTACCTTTGTGATTTAAAAAGCCATTTGTTCTTGTTTTCCTCCCTCATCCTGCATGACTGGGAGGCTTTGCTGATCCAAATATTGAATTGAGTCAGCATGCAAATGGGAAAAAGACCCCTCAGATGACACAGGAAAAGCCACAGGCAAGGAGCGAGGGGATAGGGCTGCTGCAGGGTCCCAAAAGGCATCTGGGTTGTTGGTCACAACATTAATTTTTTACCCTGCAATGAGAGGAAATAGTGAAATATCTCAAATATTTGTGTGCTTGTCTGTTCTGGCAGCTCTTGTGTGTATTATAGCTATGCATATAGCTATATATGCATATAGCTATGTTGCTGTTCCACACCTCTACGTGGGTGAAGATCTGAAGTACAGATCCCCTTTGCAGCTATTATGCATCACTTTTCAAGAATTACATTTAAAGTATTATGTTAAGCTGGTGTTTACCTTCCACTTAGGTCTTTCATTACAATTCCAGCCATTGGCTGGATCAAGTTTTCATTTTTATAATATTTTTCCTCCCTGTAGCAATGTCTTGTAAACAGCCTGCTTATTTATGACTATGAACGAGATGGAAAAGCCAGTGAATATCTTGTGGTATTAAAAAAAAATAGCTGTGGTTACTGCCTTATACAATGCACTTGATAAATTTAAATAATCTGAATTTTTATTGCAGCAGTCTTTAAAATAAAGAGCTACAATTTCCTTTCTTTTTTTTTTTTAAATAATGCACAGAAATTCTAATAAACAATTTAGTCTGAACCACAGGGAGGAATGAAAGGCTGTTCAGATGTAGTGACTCACTGGATTATTGAAAACAACTATGCGGCTGCAACTGCTTTGACTTGCCGATATATCTTTTCCCTCTGTTTTTAATAACGGGATCACTGTAGAGCTTTTATGAAAAATGAAATTTCCTTCTTTTCCAATGGACAGAAATACTGGAAAAATACAGCAAAAATGATAAGACCTTTAACACAGCTAAAGTCTACCAGGCACAGATTTTTACTTATATGAGTTGTAGAAATCTGTCTGCCCGTCTTAATTCTGGTGACTTATCCCCTAGCATGCTTTTCCCCTGCCATGGATTGGCTGATCAATTTTCCCTCCTTCGTTATTAATAAACCTCCCTCAGAAATTAAACACGAGGCTTGCAATATCTGGGGGAAACTCTGCCAACAGTGTGTACAGAAGAGCTGTGAATTGAAAGGCTGTTCTGCTGTGTGACATTAAATAGATTACGCCTCCCACTACACCAAAAAGCGCAGCCGCCAACATTATACCAACTTGTTAATAGCCAGCTAGCTTTTTTTTTTTTTTTCTTTTTAAGTGTATCTACAGTTAACTGCAAGAAAAAAACCCCACTATTTCCAAGAATGGTTTCCCTCTAACTGGTGGCACCTCTCTGGTAGATGCTCAGAACATCTCCATCTCTCCATAAGTATGCAGAAGCATGGCTGTGTCAACCCATCTCCGATACCGTTACTGACACCACACAATGTTTAAATAAATGAGTGATTAGCTGTGGGATTCAGAAGGAGATTGTGTGTTTTGTTGGTGCCTGACATGCTGACAAGCAGGTGAAACATATTGTCCTGTAAACATAGTTGTCTCTGTTGATAGAAAGATGCATTATGGAAAAGTATTAGTCACTGTAAGCCTCAAGATACCTAACAAAGATGGATTTCAATAAAAATAGTCATTAAACTAACCCATCCTCTCTTCACAGGCTCAGGCATAAAGATAAATGTTATATATTCACTTCTGTTGATCTCCACGCTTAACAAAGCCACGAGCAAGTAGCATTTCTGATACAACTGTGTTTCTTTTAACTACCTGGAAAAATTGCCCAGGGGAATGGTCTCAAATGCCAGTTTAGCATCAGCAATACAGATAGACAGACAGATATTCCCTCCATTGTGTTTTGGAGTGGATATTTTTTTGACTGTGCAGAACAGGTGGACCACTTTCTTCTTAAATATTTACTAGACTTATTAAAGATCAAAATAACCAAGCCTTCCTTCCCTCTGCATCGGAGACCAGGTAAAAGAAACTGTACCTGCCAGCTAGTTGGGCTGCTGTAAAACTCAGTGCTGGAAGGGGCTTCTTTCTGAGCAGCTTCCTGATCTTCACAAGGCTTCACCTCACTTTTCCTGATGACCTCTTGGCGCTGAGCTCCCATGCAGGAGGCAAGGCTTGGGGAGCCATCAAGGGCTTGACATGCCCCCAGCTTTCCAGAGCATGAGCGCCACCTCACTAAAAGTTGATGTTATAAATGTCACTGCCTTTTCAGATGAATTATCTTAAATAACATGGGGCTGCTGCTGGTTACTTTTCTGTTTTGCACACATTTCCTGCTGTTGGAGAGAGCTGAGGGTGCGAAGAGAGCAGAGCTTGCAGTGGATCAGTCAACTCAAAAGCAAGATTCAGTCCAACAATAGTCCTTATCCTCTCAAAACTTTAACCCAAGGGAGTCCAAGAAAAAAACGAAAAAAGTCATTTTGTGTTGGTCACTCGCTTTGCCTAGCCTGACAAGTGTTGCAGAAAGGAGTACAGCAGGGTATGCTTTAGATAAGGAATAACTCCTATTCCAGTCATTGCTGGGGCTGTTTAGTCCTTCAGGTTTTTGACATATTAAGGAAAGCCTCCACAATGCAGACAACTGCAGTGATGCAGGAGGTTGGCTTGAATATTAAGGGCCCACTTAGTCTATGAGAGTGCAGAAATCTTTGCACTGTCTGCCTTAACAAGACCCATCCTTCCACCCCCCTTGGTAGACACCCTTTCATCAACTGCGAGGTGCAGAGCTGGTCCCTCAAAACTTTGTCTTTCCCTTCCACTCTTAATATTCTTGTCATACAGCGGAGGAACGTAAAATGAGCTGGTAGCTTTGCTACAATAGTACAAGAAAATCATCATCTCCTCATTGTTTGACCTTGTGAAAGAAAGGTGAAGTACCTGAACTCCTGTTTTCCCATCTTGAGATGCCATTTATACTGATAAGTAAATTTTCACAAAAGAAAGGTAATTATCTGTGAGTGCTCTGGTGTAGTGTGGATTCATCTGTCCCACAGCATCAGATAAAGGTGAGGGCAGCTTACTACCACAGGCACTCAGGTGCAATAGTTTGCACCTCTCAAAAGTTTTTGGTTCCAGGAAATTAAAGGAAAGCAAGTAAGAGAAGATAATTAATTTGCAGTCACTTAGCATTTGAAAAATGAGATAATACAAAGCAGCGTAGGGAAGTGGGCAGCTTTGCACAGCGCAAGCCAGGATGACATGGCACCTTTTCACCTGTTTAAATTGCTGTCACCAATGAGGCTTTTTATTCTTTTTAAAGCAGGGAAAGCCTGTGACATAACCACTTCTCAGGGGCTTGACAGCCGGAGGGTCACCCCAGCGGGCAGGCGGCGGTGGTGGCCGCAATGCTGAGGTCTGGCTGACAGTCAGCTCAGGAGCGCGCGGGACGTGGCACGGACGTGGCAGGGCATCGTGGGCACCTCGGCTGGGGACCTGCCCACCCATGAGCCACCGATCGCGGGAATGTTCGGCTAATAAATAGTCACCGTTCAGCCCTCAGGTGCTCCGTAACCAATGTTGTACAGCCTGAGCGCTCCCTCCAAAAAATGGCTTTACTACGTCTTTAAATTCCTTTAAATGCAAAATTTAATCTTGCAATGAGGATTCTGTTGCAATTACTCCCTGTTGCAAAGTACCACGGCTTGACACCACGAAATGATAGTCAAAATACTCCTGGAGACCGTCGGGGATGCCGCGAGCGCTGCCCGCCCCCCCCCGCTCCCGCAGCCTCCTCCTTCTGCAATACAACACTGCCCTCTCACGGCTCCTCTGCTGCCGAAATGTAATATTTATGGGGGCACACAGGTAATCCTGGCCTTAAAACCCTGGGGTTATACCCCCCCATAGCTCTAGCATCGCTGGGGGGGTGTACACTATTTTGTATGGGGACAGAGCGCTGCAGGGATCCAGCCACCTGCATCGCTCATCTGCTCCCCAGGCTGAAGGTGGGATGGGTGGGTTTGATTCCTGCTCCGCAGCCATTCATCACTGGTACAGGGGGGATGAAACCAAAGGGAGAGTCGAGCCACCAATGCCTGGCATGGTGCAACACCCTGCTTCCATGCTGAACTAAGCCTTCTCCCCAGGTTCACACCCATGCAAAAAACATAAACACAGAAGTGCACATCACCTCATTGACGGCAGCCGACACATGTTCTCCTTACTTTGACCTTGCCATGCAAACTGAAAATAAACAGTTTTCCTTCTTAACATGGAAAAATTTCCCTTGGTAACATCAAGTCAGCACTAAGCACAGGTAAAGGAGATGTTTGCTCAGCGCAGGTCTCCTCGACTGGGGACAGGCAGCAGGATCTGCCACTGCGCATGCCTGGGAAAGCCAAGCTGGGTGCTGCCCCAGTCCCCTGAAGATGGCTCAGGACAGTCGACATGGCTGGGATGGAGGGGGAAAAAAATGCAGCATGGTCTCCTTGCCCCTTCACCCTGGCACCAAGAAGGGGTAAGAGGCCCCTGTGGCATTGCCCATCCTTCTCCCCCCTGGTACGGCCTCTCCCCCATACTGACCAGGGGGTCCAAACCTGACTTTGGCTGTGCCGTGGAGGGCTGGGAGTTTGCTCTTCTGCCCAGTCTCATTCCCACCAGCTCATGCACATTACTTTGGCCCAAGCATATCAATCACACCTGTACCAAATGGTGGGGTTTCAGCTTACACATGCTGGAAACCAACTGCTGTCGTCCCCAGCAGGGAGCTGTGCCCCCTGAGCTCCAGTCCTGCAGGTCTCCTCTGTGTAAGCAATTGCTTGAAAAGTGAATCCAGGAAATAACTCCCTGGGCACCTCAGGCACTTCTATCAAAAAAAAAAAAAGTGCAAGATGCTATTAAAAATTGACCATGCAGCCATCTCTGTTGCACAGCTCAGACTCCTGAGCTGGAAACAAAACAGGCAGGTACAAGTGTGAACTGCACTTGGATGCTGCCAGCCTAACAGCAAGCCATCCACAATAATGTTTCAGTTAATTTTTTTCCTGATCTGCAAGACTCACTGAAAAACTTTGAGCCTCAACTTTCACCTTCTGGTTGCAGACCTGTGACCTCCAGCTCCACATGCTCATCAGCCACTGTCACTGCCCTTCTCCACAGTGGCTCTGACTGGATGGTGCTTAAACCATGATCTCAACAGAGCATCACCAATGAGCTGAGGACCAACGCCTACCAGAGCAGGAAAAATAACTGGCAGGGTTTTGCCGAGAGACCGAGCTCTCCCAGACTCATTCCTGATAAGAAAATAAATGGCAAGCGAGGAAGTCGAAAGGTGTTTCTGCGCAGGTCAGAGTTTTGTTCAGTATTAGTTGCAACCCGCTACTGTGTGATGCACTGGTGATGGAAAGAAAATAGATTATGGACTAAACTGTGTATGTAAAATAAAGAGCCCACAAATCAGCCACTGACATAAGCTAATGACATAGTCTCAAGCAAAGAGGCTTGAAACTGTTTTACAAAGGCAACCGATCTTGATCTCTGCCAACTGCAGAGTCCTCCCACTCTTGTTTCTTCCAATAAAACCTATTTTGCAGGTGCAATTACTCAGTGGCTGGGGTTAACCCAATGCTCTGAAGGATGAAGGTAAGGTAATGGACTGTATTCATCTTAGAATTTCTTTTGCAGCTCTCTGGGTTTATAAATACAAGATAAACTATCACAGGAGGCCGATATTTAACAAGGTGTCAGCCAAAGGGAGAGGACTTCTGAACGCATGGGGATGCTTTGCTGAAAGCGGGAGTGTTGGGGACCCCCATGGTAAGATGCCAGCATCAGTGAGAAACTGGGCACAGAGTCTGGCTGTTGGGGTCTGATCCAGATCCCATGGGTTCTGCTAACGGAAGGGCTCACAAGTCCAGTGGGAGTATGGGCACTACCTGCAGGCTGGCATGCAGCTGATCTGGGACGAGCCTCTGCATCCTTACTGCAGGACTTCAGAGGATTTATTTTCAGGCACCAAATTGCCTTTTGCCATCAAGAACGGAGGTTTGAAGAGCAGCATCCCAAGGGATGTTTTGTCTCCTGGCCCCTGGTGACAAGCAGGCCCTGCAGCCCCCTCAAATGAGCCCCCCCTCATTAGTCATGCTGCCCCAAATCATCCCTCAGGCTGAATTTAGCTGCCTGCCCCGCTGCTTACCTTCTGTGTTTGATATTGCCCTTCGCCTCCTGCACAAACAGGGCCAGGCAAAGTTTCTGACGTCTTGTGGCTCTCAGACTAATTATACAGTGACGAGGGCCGTATCCCCACAGGGCAGTCCAGGACAGAACACCAGTGCTGAGCTCCATGGAGACCGGCAGAACGAATGTCAAGAGCATTTGTAGGGTTGGGAAAAAGTCTACGCATGCAGTATCTGCATTCATCATATGCATCATATGACCCTGTACATAGTGTTGAATCAGACCTAAAGAAAAAACCCATTTTCGCTAGTTTTGGAGAAAACTGCAGATTTCCAAAACAGCTTCAGCTCAGAAAAGGAGGTTTTGCAAACCGTAAGACTTTTTGACAAGGGTCTCAAACCAGCCCTGTCCAGGGTATCTAGCCTAGCACTGGGAGCCAGGGCGCCCATCCCTGTGGCAGCAGGAAAGCAGTCTGGGATAGATGGCAATGCCAGACTTTCCCACCAGCAGGGAACATTCACCGCACCCCTGGGAGATGTTCCATGGGGAAAGGAAGGTTTAGAAATGCTTTAGAAGTACAAAAAGGGATTACAGCATCCAATCCCTGCATTTAACATAAGTAGCTCTTCAACTTACATTCACTGCCTACTCTTTGGAAAATTCTTGGCATTCCCAGTGTCTTCTTTTTCCTATAGCTTCATTCAAAACCTATAAAAAGCTCAGAGACATTTCTAAATCAACAGATACCAGACCACGCTGCCTAGCTGAAACCAGTAAAGTGCTATGCTCCAAGATTTCCTTGGTGGATTCTCTCCTGGCAGACAAATCTCAGTCTTCAGCTAACCCAGAAAAAGGTCAGCCAAGCCATCAAACATTTCAAAGTGCAATTCATAGAATCACAGAGTCATTTGGTTGGAAAAGACCTTTAAGATCACCAAGTCCAACCATACCTGTCCACTACTAAACCATGTCCCTAATCGCCTCATCTACCCATCTTTTAAATACCTCCAGGGATGGTGACTCAACCGCTTCCCTGGGCAGCCTGTTCCAATACTTGACAACCCTTTCCATGAAGAAGTTTTTCCTAATATCTAATCTAAACCTCCCCTGACGCAACTTGAGGCCATTTCCTCTTGTCCTATCACTTGCTACTTGGGAGAAGAGACTGACACCCACCTCGCTACAACCTCCAAATGAGAGAAGTTAAAGTTTGATGCTGAAACTTCACTGACAGTTGACCCTCACCAGTTACGAGGATCACTTGAAATATGATAGTGGAACCACCGCATATGTCAGAAACCTGTCTCTGCTGATGGGCATTAGGAAATTTTTTTGGCAAGGCAAACAACCTTGCTATAATAATATGACTGCTGCTATTAAAATAAAAAGAAAAAAAACCCAAAAAACAATTCAGACTGTATCTGACAGTTAGAGATAGAAGCTGCTTTGAGTCTGAAGAACTTGAAGTTGGTGTGTTTTGATGCCCTTAAAAGAATTCAGCTCCCATACAGGTGTGGTTGTTCAGAAGAAGTCAGAAATTAACTCTCCATCCCAGGAGTATAGCATTTAAGGATGAATCAAAGACCCAAGGAAAAAAACGTAAGTCCACAAAATAGTCTAATTCAAAAATACCAAATAATTTCTTTCTAATAAAGCTGAAATTTTATACAGATAATCTTATTTCCCTACCTTATGAATTCTTCAGTGCAACATCCTATACTTAAGGTTAAAATATAAAGCACAAAGTCAAAATTAAATTAAAGAAAGTTCAAGCAAAGCATTTCAACATCAAGATGAACAGGTAGCAAATAAAGATTTAATGTTTGACATTCTTCTATCCACTGCTGATTACATCTGACACATTCCTGCATTGTGTTTTATTTTAACAAATCCCATCTTTTCCAACAGCAAAATGTTTCATGGGAAACTCTCTTCACTACCATACTACACATGCCTGGCTAGACTTTATTTCAGAGGGAGGACACAGAAATACTGTGGTGCTGATATGAATTTCATACCAGTGAAGTTATTACCAGCAAAAAAAGGGAAAAAAAAAAAAAAAAAAAAAAAAANAAAAAAAAGGATCTAATATCTCCAGTACCTTTCATACCAAGTTGCCACAGCAAGGACTGTCTTCCATTAAAAAAACAAGGATTTCCCCAGATCAGCCAAGGAAGATATTTCAGGATTAAACAAGACGTCCAGGCTTGCTCCGACTTTAGCTCCATTTTCCCTGAGTCTCTGAAGTTGAGGAAGTCAGATAAAGAGTTGCACTTCTCATGCATCCAAAATAAATTAATTATTGGCCTGGTTCTGGGCTGAAGATCAGCAGGAGAGCAGGAACATTTGCAGCTCACTGAAAATGTGCCAGGAGACTATATTGCCATCATTTATGGCTGCCTACTTGCTTACCATTGCTATACATATCTCCATCTCCTTCATGCAAGAAGAGTCTCTAGATCAGATCTGGTTTTGGAGGGGGATGACCCAGATGCCAAGAGAGATGCCCGTAAGCACTATTTACTCCCAACATTATTTCTGATAGTATGACTTCCCATGGGGTGTGATCTCATGGGAAAGAGGCCCGAAAGGACTTCCTGATAGTTTCTAATAAACCTCCTATTCAGAGAAGCTCAGACATCTGCTTATGGCCCCACAACATTCACAAAAACCTCCATATCCTGGTGCAAGAGAGAGCTGTCACTCTGTAAATTTAGGATAAACCAGAGACTCCGAGTCTTCCCGAGGTTTGATGCATCTTCTGTAAAGTCCCACCATGTCAGGATCAGGCTGAAATGTAGAGAAGTTGGTGTTATGCAAGTTTGTGTGTGAGCATGTAAAGGTCTTATTTACACAGGTCAGTGTTCTACCTACTATAAAACATACACTGCAATAGGGCTGTTATTTGACAGAGATCCAAGATATGTCAGATGCTAAGGAGCCTCTGGAGAGGGAGAGATTGTAGCACATGGTTCTCTTCTCCTCCTCTGTATCCTCTCTAGTCTGTGTGGGGTTTTCGGTGGGGAAGAGGGAAGGGCAAAGAAAAGGGCAAAGGGACAATCAGTCTGATAGCTGAAGGACAAACCCAGCTTCAGGCTTTTCTTCTTCTATCTAAAGAAACAGCATTAAAAAAAAAATCACCAGCAACCATGCCAAAAAAACCCAATAAAGAACCAACAGCGAAGCCAAAAGCAAATCTGAAATTTACTGACACCATTTCTATTGATGGAAAATTGGCAAAACACCGTTGAAGACAATTGAGTTTGTTTCCTTTTTTGGCAAGACAAAAATCTGGCTAATTTATTTCACGTTCTCACATATATATTTAAAAAAAATTCTCAGTTCAAATGCTACCTTGACACGTTAGCTATCTACTTTCATTATATTCATCTTCATTTTTGGTGTAGGTTATGAATGTATAAGTGAAGTCATAACATAAAGGTTTCTCCATGGTAGTAAGAGGTGGCATTATAAGACATTACACCGCAGTTTATAATGCCAGCGGAATAATTTTGCATCAAGGGTTACAACGAAATTCTTGATAGAGAAAGATGTTATGGGAAGTAATTACTTTCCCCCCACTAGCTATTAAACTTTAATAACTGAGATATGATTTCAGGTTTCCTAAAAGACAAGCTGGCATAGAAAGTTTCTGTAATCCCTATATTTTAGTGGCCAGAATGAAACAAAAGCATCTAGAAAGTATTCACTACTTCATTTAGACAGGAGATGCAAAACAAATACAAAATGGGTTGTTCATGGCAGACAGAAATTAATCCTTGCTCCTGAGCTTAGATCCCAGGTACCAAATCTCATCTGAGGGGCAGCCTGTCTGTTGGCTAATCCCATAAATATAGTTATTTAGACTAGAAACTGCAAATGACATATAATGGCAGAAATAGGACAATAAATCTAGGATATACTTAATGGATTATATAAAAACAAGTGAGAAATGCCCTATAATTATTCCAGGCAGTTGAGCTGATTTTAAAGACTTAGCTACCTCCTCTGGAGAAATAAGTATATCCAACTATCGGTATATACTTTTTTTTTTTTAATAGCCCACTTAATGTGGTTCCCAGCCTGTGCTATAGGCTTGCCTTTCTGCTTCTGTCAAGCTCATCAGCACAATACAGCATGAACAAGGCGAGGAACTTCTGTAACGTTGCATCTGGGAAGTCTGATAAACCTTTTCTAGAAAAGCATCTACACAAAAGCAATTTGGCTTCATTCATTGTTGTACCTGGAAACACCAGCGTCGCCTGTAGAAATGACGTGTGAGTTAATATTCGCCTTGCTGATTTCTGCACATGGAAATACCTGACAAATATTTTTGTTTGTTTGTTTGTTTGGGGTTTTTTGGTTTTTTTTAAAGACATTTAAGTTGGTACATTATCAGCCTGAACATGAATTTCAAATGCTCTTTTATGATCTGGGGTCTTGCAGGGACAGAAGAACTTGTGTTTTTATGCAGTCTAGCCACTAAAACTTGACCTACTAAAAAAATGGCCTTGCAAAACCCACTGCATTTTTCCTCTCCCTTGGTGGACTTAGCTGTCCTGTCTGCACTATTCGTCTTGCAGAATGACTAAAAAAAACCCCAAAAAAAACACTTCATTAAGCTTAAGAAAAGGGAAGGGGGTAATGACATGAGGGAGCAGTGGTACCAAAGCAAACTAGAGCTTTCTTCTGCCATTTTCACAATGGCCTTGAAATTACTATTACAAAAAAAAAAAAAAAGCCAGTTAAAAATCAGTATGCAGCCCTGATTTAAGAAGGTATCCGCACACAGGCTGCCAGAAAAGCTCGTGGTGCCTGAACCTCGGATGAGTTAAATGCTCTGCTGGTTACAGCAAGGGAAAGAGTGTGGGGAGGAGGAACTGGCTTTCGAGGAAAAGGCAAACTTGTGCCCACTTCAAAGAGAACACCTGAGACCCTGCCTGTAAGCTCCCGCTTGCTATTAAATTGTCTCAACAGGACTGTCTTGTTCAGAACGATAAAACAATGAAGGTAAAGAAAAAAATAATAAAAAGAAGCATAAGAAACAGGAAAGGAAGGCATTTTAATGATCCGATTGGCAAGAAAAACATTTTAAGCAGACTTTGCACAGGCTTCTTTATTTGTAGTGCGGAAAAATTATCAAATCTAGGGGCATAACTGTAGTTTAAGGGGGTTGGTGGTTTGGGGTTTTTTTGGCAGAGGAGTCCTGCTGCCAGGATTGTTAATTCTTGAAAATTTTGGTCCCTAGCACTGTGGGTCTTTGAGATTCTTTGGAAGCATTTGCTGGAAGTCATCATTAATACAGATCATCATAAACAGAAGGAAATAAATAATTCTAAGGACCCATATAATAATAAAGGCATAAAACGTTAAGTAACACATTTTGCAGTGAATAATGGCTCTGCTGCTAGCAGAGCCCATCAGCTGGCAACAAATGAGAGGGGGAAACCCCTGGCTCATCAGAGATCTGTAGGGTGCCTCTGGACCATCAGCATGAGACTGCTACGGAAAAGGCAAAAGCAACTCCGAAAGGGATCAGGAGACCCTTTTTTGGAGGAGATGGGAAGGAACTGAGCATCCCGGTGAGACAGATCACTTTAAGGAGTTGCTTCTATTAGCTGGTGTTTAGCTCAGCTTCTCCTTCTGTCTCCTGTAGGAAAAGAAGATTAGCAACGGCACAAGAGCAAGTCAGTCTAGACGGCCACAAATATGTTGAGTTTGAACTTAGAAACAGATTAGATAACCATTAGCAACATCTATTTATGGAGCAGCCCTCTGAGAGGAATAATACAGGCCAGAAGAGAGAGTCACTTCTTATATGGGGCTTGACACAGCTATGCAAGGAGTTACTTGATGGAGACCGACTGCAAGGTCCTCAGCTCAGGGAGTCATTGTGTCCTCCCAGGCTGGTCAGTGGCACAGGTTGTTTGCTTATTTTGAAACTAGCAAGATGCTTAAGGATGTGCTAATCTTTACATCTGGGAATAATAAACATCAATTAACATAGTCCAAATTTAAGATAAGGGTTAAGTGTTTTGTGACTAGGTTCTGCACATCTTCACTCATCACTCAGAAACGAGACTTACTAAAGATATCCCTAGATTTTACAAACCTTCCAAACCTTTTCCCACATACTCCCACACACTAAACGCTTCAGGGGAATAACATCTACAGCAAACTGCCCCAGGATCAGGCCCTGGTTATTTGCATCTCCAAACACCAACATCATTATATTGCCATCTCCCCAAGGACTGAAAGCCAGCAAACTGGGACCAGCATCACAATGTTCCTACAGCTGGGGTGACAATAATGAAGAAATAGCTGCTTTGGACCGCACATCCAAGACACATTTTTAATCAATTGGGTGCTATTGTGGGAGAAGCACCTGCTAGCCCTGTTGTACTCTTGGTTTCCAAAAGGAGTGTTATTTTCCTAGCTGCTTGAGCCAAGTTAGTAACATATCAGAGGCACAACAAAGTAAGTTTGTTCTCTTTACATTCACATGGGAAAAGAGCTAAGCCTTTCCTCTTGGCTGGTGTGTTCAGCTCTGGGCGAGACGGCCAGGAGAGCTGGTTGGTGAGACCAGACCAGCTTTAAGTCCCATGTTGATCAACTGGCATATAGGAACAAGGCTGCAAAATGAGAGAGAGTCTGTCTTTCCATTGGACATCAGCTATTTGTAGTTAGGGTTGACTCCAACCAGTTCCAGTTTTTGAGCCGACACAATGCATTGACCCAGATTTATTTATCAAGGCCCGAGACTGCATGTCCTTACAGACATGCTGCCTTACGATGCTGCACGTCAGGTTTACATCCCTCCCATGTGCTGGCCTCCATGGGGATTTTACTTTGAAGTTTGTGGTGTTTCAGAAAAAGCCTCTGACACATAGAGCCACCAGCACCCAAACTACCACACTGTGAGGCATCAGCAAACATTGGGCTGAAACAGAAGTGAGACATCTGGGTGGCTTTAAAAAAGGTAAAAATTGAAATGAGCGAGAAGTTGAACATTATCAGTTGCCATTCCTCAAAAAATTTCAAAATTTCCCAGTATTTTTTTACCATCACAATGGGCAACAGCAGATACCAGGCTGGTAACAGCAAGGACTTGCCCAAGGTGTTTGATGAAGGGTATTGCTGACCCCTCAATGGCAATCCCTGAGCAAGGGGAGGGTTTTCGAGCTCTTAGACCTGGCCCTCGATGACCGTTTTCTGGACTATAGCCGTTTTTTGGTTAACAGCTTTGCCTCTGCAGGTCTGATGAACAATCTGACCCTGCAACTCCTTTCCAATCCGGATCAGTAAGGATGGCACTCAGACTCATGAAAAAACCCTTTGTTTTTTTTCCTTTACATCCTGTATTTAACAGTGCTATATTACTATATTCTAACATGAGGAATTTCAAAGGTAATATATTTTCAAAGCAGTAAGAGATAATGTGTAGGTTTGGTTTTCTTGTTGTTTGACCACCTCCACTCTGGCATCCCAGTACAACCAAGTCCCAGTAGACAGAGACCTTCATCTCCCACACTGTCTCACCAGCCACCCTCCAGCTGCATTTCATGATATCAAGTGCACAGACTAATAACTTCCTTCCACTGATCCAAAGCCAAACCATAGTATTTATATAATATCCATAATATTGTCCAGTCCATAATATTATTGCATAGTCAACATCCAGCACAGAAGACACAAGACTGGAGTCTCACAGCATGTTTGGATGCTTTGTTTTAGTCACTAGATGTCAGTGTTTTACCTACGCTTATAGAAATTTCCAGTCACGGTGAATGAAGAGTTACTCATAAATAAAGTATCTTCAGTACCGAGGTCCCATCAAAACAGCAGCAAACTCTCTTTCTCTCAAAAAAGGTGGTCAAAAGGTTTCCAAAAGAGAGTCGTACTTTCCCCCCTCCCCAGTTTGCTTATGTGCAGAAATAGCAGTTTAAAGAAGAGGAACTGAGTCAAAGAGATGCATGACACCAAAGGTACGTGCCAATATTATCTAGAGTTAAAAATATGCCTATGTTTGCTGGAAGCTGCTTAACAGACCTAGACAAGAATTTTTAATATAAGAAAGGAAACATACCCATTTCTTTGAAACCTTTTTCCTACAATGTGTAACATTCATCAAGGTTTTGACCTGGAAAAAGAAATCACATAGTTTTTTTATCTATATGAAAAAATTTCATATTTTTGTTGGAAGCAATTTTACTAAGAACTTAAACTGTTTTCAAGTTCAGGTAAGAAAATTGGTTCAAACACATT
Source organism: Balaeniceps rex (assembly GCA_013401315.1). Lineage (NCBI taxonomy): Eukaryota > Metazoa > Chordata > Aves > Pelecaniformes > Balaenicipitidae > Balaeniceps > Balaeniceps rex. The sequence goes on from VYZW01020115.1 coordinate 107,148, forward strand.
GACAACATTAACTGAAGCTGGTATATTCAACATTTAGTTCATGCAAATAAGATAGCCACCTTTCATTTAGATTTGAATTAAGAAAACCAAAAATTTCTCAAATCAAGTGATTAAGAAAAATTTAACCCAGGTATAGTGTATCCCATCAACATCTCAATATCAGATTAGCAATACATTACAGGTTTAAAATACAGTCCCATCCCTTCTCCTTGTGCATACATAGTCTGTTTGTGCAACACACTTTTAAAGGAACTTGGATTTTAAAAATTTGGGGGAAAGTAGGGGAAGGGTGGAAAACAGCTCTTAAATAAGCCTTTAGCTTCTGTCTCAGCACAAAAGAAAATACTGCAGCATTACCAAACTTGCACTGTTAACTCAAAACCTGATGACTCCTTATACCTTTCAATTAATATATCAGCACACCTGCTACCCTGCCTCCCACGGACTTGGTGGCGTGTCCCGCCTGGCTAAGGTGTCGGCTAGGATTTATAGCGGTGACAGACAGGAGAGGGACTGCATTAACCCTGCTGCCTGCCTGCCTAGAGCTATGGCCTCAGCCTGCGTGCAAACCTGGTGAAAGGAAACATCGCCTTTAGTTTTCTAGAAGTTGAGGCAGGATTTTGAAGCTGATTTGAGCTTCTGTTCACAGACAAAACAGGAACCTGCGCACCCGCGAGCCACGCAGAGCTGGGGTGTGGATCTACTGAGACCTTTTCCCATGTGGCGAGGACCCCAGGGAGACTTTCAAGGTTGTGTGTTTTCTGCTAAGTGTGTTGCTGTTAGCCAGCATTAGAGATGGTACCTGGGGTCCCAAAAGCAGGGTGGCTGCATATATTTGGATTACTTTTAAGTCCAAAGTTGAAAAACCTTATTAAAATAAAGCTGTTGGCTACTGATGCACACTCACTGTGAGGTTACTGCTTAATTACAATTTCCTTGCAGATCATCCCATGCACAGTTGCCTTACACCAGTTAAAATTATGTCCTCCTGAAATAAAAGTTTTCAGTCCTTGAAGAGGAGCATTTCTGAAATAAAGGTTGTAGCAAACCGCAGTGCGGACTATTGACTTGACTGGGGCTGGACTTCAGCACAAATACAGTTTAAATTAACCCATGCAACCTCCTGAGATACCAATAACTGCAGGAATTAGCAGTGGTCCTGCTTCTGATGTATCACCTTTCTGCTCCTCTCCCCAAATCCTTTTTGTTCCCACTCTCCCCCTGACACAGGGCTGAAGGAGAGCAACCTCTCGACTCCCTCTTTGACCATCAAAGGTGCTCCATGCTGGACAACCACAACAGATCATCATTTGCCATTCAGAGTACTCTTAAGTTAGAAAAAACAAAGCACCTATAAATAAATATAAATAAACAAAAAAATACTGAAAGATGAACACCTGCAAATTTTAAAGGTAGGTTTCATGTTATCTTTTGTCCACCAGTACGTGTAAGCCCTATCTCACTTTGCATGTGTTGATTGCATGAGAAATTGTGTGCCATCAAGTAGGTATAACACCAAATAAATAAATCCTCCTTTTTTTTTTCCCCAGGCTACTTATGCATTAAGCTCAATATGGAATTTCAAGTATGTGGTGCTAGTTGTACTCAATGGCAGCATACGGGCCTCAGGGGAAAAGGTAGGGGACCACCTTTGCTGCAGAAAGATGAGTGTTAGTCTTGTTATGTCACTACTCATAAATGAAGTGTTGCAAAGGTCGTACAGATTCCAAGCAAGTGCGGAAAACTGTAAGACTTTACTGAAAGGACAGAGACATACTCATATTTTAAATTAAATCTAATGCTAAGTTGCCCTCTAGAAAAATATATCAAGGACCTTTGCACTTCAAAGGTAGCTGGTAATGATACCGCCAAATACAATGCTACATTTATGGCTTATTTTTAGACAAAGCCTGGCCAAAAAGAAAAGAAAAAAAAAAATCCAATTTTCTGGTCTACTTCCTGAAGAATAAAAAAACCCCCACACCAAACCCAAAACTATCAGTGACCATCTAATGATCCATCCCACCTCAAATGTTGAAAAGTCATTAGTGTTCCTCCAGCCTGATGAATCCAGGCCTTGAATCAGTGCGTTATGAACAAGTCAAAGCAAATCTAATCTCTCTGGGCTACATTATACCCCGACACATGCTGAGGAAGATTGGCATCCGTTACTCACACTTAGCAGAGGGGTCTTTCAGGGAGGAAAGCATATGCCGGGCAGACCCAGGACCAGCAGGATAGGGCATAAGCAAGGAAACAGTAATCGCTTCCCTTCTTAACATGGGATTTGAAAAGCTTTTGACACAACGAAGCGGTTTCTCCAAAAGAATAGATGAATGCCCCGGGAAGCATTCTGTATAATGGCTTTTGGAGCCTGATGTCCCCACAGTGGGTGACCGGAGATCTCTCCCAGCCACCTTTTGTTCTGCTGCTTTAACAATGGCTCAAAGGGTCCCTATTAATATAGGTTTGAAGGGAAGATAATGTAAATTGACATTTCAACTGTTGTATTGGCTGGAAGCAATAAATCAAGCAATCAACCATAACCCAACTTTATATCACAGGACAAAACATCAATTTGTTTGGTGAAATCCAGTCTCCATTGAAAAGTCAAGTCAGCTTACTGGGAGAGAAAGGAGAGCCAGCAGACAGATACTGCAAGAGTTTAACAATCCACAAGCTTATTTTTAAACTGTGTCAGGAACCACTTGTCAGCACCTAGTGTGTGGTTTGCTACGGCCACAACTCCCACCGACATGAAAAAATGCACCATCAGAACAAAGTGCTGCTGAAGGAAACCTGTGACTGTGTCAGCCTTTCACTTTTTAAAGCAAAGCACCCAAACCTCTGAAGTCTTATGAATAAGCCATCAGCCATGCACCTTTGGTTTTGCAGCCGCTGCTACCAGGCAAGGCAGAACTAATCCACATACTGCAGGCTACTCACTCGTCATAAGCTTTTCCTTATAGTCAGGCTAGTTTAGACAGGATAAAATTGATCAAGAGCCCTCAGTCATCCCACTACTATAAAGACATTGTTCATCAAAAGGTCTCCTATTTTGGAGACCACCACAGCATAGAAGAAATACAAGCTGGTAAGCCCTCCATATCAGAGGCAGGTAGAAATCAGTGTTGCTCTGTGCAACTCAAGTTATGCCTGTGTAAAAGTATGTGTAGATCACCCCCAAGGTTTTATTCCTTCCTTTTAAAGCATTGCTCATGATTCAGTTTAAGTCTCTGGCAAATAGAAAGTATTCGTGTTCTTGCCTGGTCCCTGGGAAATCAGTGACAGTTTTGTCATTAATTTCAACACCAGGACAATTACTGTGAGACTTGATGGGCTGGTTAAGCAACGGGTTCTCAATCGTTTCATATAAGGTCATTAACAGCTGTAATTTCAGCCAACTGCTACATATTTGCAAGTGTTTTATATTTATATTTTAACTTTAAGGGTTCTCCTGCTTTATATCACATTCAACAGCATCTCTCTTTATGGCAATACATCAGAAAAGGGCCATGTGCCACATAGCCACATCTAATTAACACTGGATGAGCAGCCAGTTTTCCATCTGCACAATAGCAAGAGAAATAAATTCTCGTGTCATTACACATTTCTGCTGAAGAACCCCCCACCGACACCACAGACAAGACCACAGAGGTAAAGGATGCTGAGTCAGGAGCGGCTGGTGTGGACTTAAAATGGGGTGAGAATGGGACAGCTTTCAAGGCAGAGCTAAAAGCCAGTATTTGGAAAGTTGTTTTGACTTCATACTCAGTCATAAATTCACTGGAAGCGTCTGATATTTTGCTGTTGATTGGATTGGGTGAGCTGGGGGAATTTCTATTCACTCATCCACTATTGGACCTTCAATTATCCATGTAATCAGCTACATTTTAAGACTTCTTGGACATAGAAAATTTTACTCTGAAGCAGTTCTGGGTTTGGACAAATTTTCAACCATTTGAATGGCACAAAATGAGGTTGCAAAAGTCTGCTCAGTATTTGGGGAAATATTGTTGTCCCATTCCCACATCTATATGCCCAAAGCAGCCTGATAACCCAGCCACCTAGCTATCCTCCCTGGGAAGAATTAAAGACAGTCCTTACAGCATCATATTGTCATCCATCAATTTACTACCAACTATCATCCATCAACTCTAAGCAAGCCGTGAAGTTTCTCATTTCCCATGTCTTAGGCATTAGAGATTTCAGGGACCAAATTCAGCATTTTCTGGATTCTCCATCTGGATCTGTAACTCCTGGGCTGAGCAGGGAGGATTTCCTCCCACTTGTCACACAACCACTGCAAGGCACATGCAGCAAAACCATCCTGTGGCCATTGCCCCTCACAGAAAACTCATGAATTTGATAAAAATGCTTTATACTTGGCAGCCCTCCAAATGCCCTGCCACAGAGGGTGATAAAAAGGAAAAAGAACTTATAAAAGACTAAGCAGGTGAGCTTTGCCAGGGAACAGTCTTTGGTCCCTCTTGGTGTCCAGGGGCAGATAATCTGCTAATGGTCCTCATAGAGATACACATCAGGGTTCTACACTGAAGGCAAATGTTTTTGGGTTTCTTGAATGGGCAACCCTGACGGGGTTTTGTCAGCAGTGGCAGACTGTATTGTGAACTGTGATTAACTTCGAAGAAAACAGAATGGGTAATTTAATGCCCCGTTAAACTAATAATTTCTTTCTGCATTGCTGGACTCGGGCAATGTTGTTCTCATCCCTGCTCAGCTTTCCACAGCCTTGTACCCATTACTGTAGAGCAGTATTAATTAAATACAAATGTTCTCCTCATCAAAGCACTGACTAAGGAATGTCAAATCTTGTCTCCTCAGATGCCATAAGGGGTCCATTAAGTTATCTAAACACTTCCAGAAAGCATCACAACACACCGCAAATTGCAGCATTACGAACAGGCACTCAAGGTGCTCTTATTCACAAGCTCCCAGCCCTGTTGGAAGCCCCACTGTGGTGGCTCTGTAAGATCTGATATGGGCTTGCTTCCCTCAACAGCATCAAGCCACAACACGCTATTTCTGCCCACGTTTGAGGCTGACAAGAAACAGAAGAGAAACCTGCATCCCCATTGCATAAGAAAGACCTTGTACCAGGTAAGGAGATGTTTCCTCTTCTGAGCAGGCTGCCGGGAAAAGCCAGGTCTGCATCAGCTCACCCTCCTCTGCTGGAGGTGCCCCTATGGGAGAGCAGAAATGTTTTAAGAGGTGAAGGACCCACATTTCAGAAAGTACCTCTTCTTAGCTTTGAGGATATCTACAAAGAGACAGCAAGCCTTAGATCACAGCCAAGAAAAGGTACACAGCCATGTCTCCCAGCTTAAAACTCATACAACCAGGAGTGAATGAACAACCCCACCTTTTCCTTTTATCCATAGATGACCTTTCCCCTTAGGTAATTTCCAAACCGCTTTTACCTGCAACCAGCTCCGAGTCAGGAGTCCTGGCATTTCCTCCTCTTCTCCTACCAGAGAAGGTCTCCTATCATCTTAGAATCATACAATAGGATCATTTAGTTTGGAAGAGACCCTTGAGATCATCGAGTCCAACCATTAATCTAACAGTACCAAGTCCACCACTAAAACATGCCCCTAAGCGCCACGTCTACACACCTTGTTGCACAGCAGGGCAGCGAGGCCCACATGAAGTCTCCTGAAGCCAGGGACACATACCACCAGGGCTTTCATGGTCTCCTTGCCTCACCCTGGGGAGAATGGCACTCCAGGAGATTTAATGGGGCAGAGAACGTACCTCTGGGAGAGTAAGAAAAATGCTGTTCAAAAGAGAAGGCAAAAACAAGAAACCCTTGAGAATGTTGTTCCCTGAAATAGCAGAGTTGATTAGCTGCAAACCCGGCTTCTGCAGCACACAAAGTTTCAGTGGGAAGGCTGTTAGCCCTGCTTTGGGCTTCAAGAAACTCTCCAGCAGTTCTGCAAGGGGCTCAGGAGCACTCTTGGCAGGAGAGCATATGGGTTTTCTGAACACCCGAAAGGGAAGGCAGCTACAACCTATTTAAACCACATAAGCAGCTCTCAGCATCCTTGGCAGGGAGCCAGGAGTGCCTCTCCAGCAGGTAACTGCACCTGAGAAATTTCTCAAGACTCACAGGGAAGTGCCATAGAAAACTTAGGGTCTTGGTCCCAGGAAAATTAACCCATCCGTTTTGTTTGCCAGAACCATGCACAGTGAAGGGGGTTCCCCATAAATCTTGTGCCTGAGTCAGCTGATGTCAGCAAATATTACCAGCCTTTGCTCCTGAGCACATGCTGGGACCCAAACTCAGCCACACATCTCCTCCAGTCCTGCTGTGCGCTCGGCTCTCTTGGAAAATGGGAGTAAGATTTCTAAAATGAGGTTTACAGTTTCTCCCACAGTTGCCCCTTTCACTTTATACAAACAGATTAAAGCGTGTATCTGAGCATGTTTATAAGAACAGACATCACATGTCTTGAGAGCAAAAACAGTTCCTAAGGTTTCCCATTAAATAATGATGGCAACAGCTCCCATAACAAAAGGCACATGCCAGTTTTTTGCTACTTCACACCAACCTTTATCTTCTTTTTTTTTTTTTTGCCTTGTGTAGACGAGCATCTTATTAAGTGTGTATTTACAGATTTGGGAACCTCATAGTATTTTGTCCTGTCACTCATCATTGAGCTAGTTTTTAGTTGAAAATATTAGTCAAAAAATGCTTCCTCACTCTAGCCATATAGTTTCACACCTGAATAGCAAGTAGTTTCATCCATACATGACCTGTAAGTTGTTTCAAGTCTCCTTTTCATTTTCAAAGGTGATTTTCCAGTTCTTTGGAATTATAAAAAGAAAATTAGGAAGATCTCCCTTCTTAAAGTTTTTTAATGAAAAAATGTGCCTGGTGTGGTAGATGGGTCAGATGAGCAGTCATGCCGTCAGAGCAGCAAGGAAGCACTAACCCTTTGCTATCCTGGGCTCCCTCCGGCCACTGCACCCTGTTGGCATCTCCTCCCCCTTCTCCTGCTCCTCCAGTACTGTAACACTTTGGGGATGAGCCACCTTCCTCTCCACTCCACACCCCACCACCATGCCCAGGCAGCTCTAGTTCTTCTTGTTAGAAAGCTTTTCTTTGTCCTTCCAGGTTGTATTTCTCTTCCTCTGAGAAGATATGCATGTAAGCTTGCCTGTTTCATCTCTTTGTGTTCAACCAGAATTTCACATCCAAACCCTGACGGTGAAAACCTCACATCCTCTTCCCACTCCCAAAGTCAACGTGTGTCTGTAAAACCTCTCAGGAGCCGAGCTGGCTTGTAGCACAGTCGTGAAATGCTCTGGGAAGAGCTTCCAGAGTCAGAGAGCACAACTGGGAATATAATTCTCCTTTGAGAGCCTCTCCCTCCATCCAAAGTGGATAACCAATCTTGTCAGAGTCCAAGGACAAACATTTTTCCCTCCAAGAGTGTGGAAATTCATTGCTGGTAACAAATATATGGACCTGCTGGCAGGCAACTATACAAATGACTATTATAGCAGCATCTCATACATCCCTTGTAATAGAGGCTCTCAGAAAGGCTTTGTTTTTTACATGATTTCACACCGTCTGACATAAGAGTCATTCCTGGTGCTATTTTTAGTAAACTAATCTGTGTTTGGAGGCAATTTTTCCCCTCAAATATTTCTGGGTGTTTGATAACTGACACAGCCCCCACAAGCTAATCATTTGTCATCTTTCACTAGGGAAGGTCACTTATGACCATTTTAGCACCTCCCAGTACTTAACTGTCACAAAGAAGTGATGGTTCTTATTGAAGTTCAGCAAATAAGTTGGCATTAAGTTTCCAAGACCAGTTATTCCAGACTATTGGTTTCATATTGGGTCACAGGAAAGCAACAGCTCCTGGTTGGACTTTGGAGCATGCCAAGGTGCAGGATGAGCCTGTGAGAAACCAGACGCTCCATGGCAGATAGAGCCATCTAGTTCATCTGCTAAGGTCTTTGTCACACTGCTAGGATTCATGCCTCGAAACATGTTCTCATTTCTGTAATTATTGCAGCAAATGAAAACAGATTAATGCAGGAATTTAGCAGTACTTGGTTTATAACAAGGAAATGGGGCATGGCTGGGTTGGGTCCATGTTTATCCTCTCATCCAAAGCATGCCACACTTAGAGTTTCTCGCTTGACATCACTTGGTGGTCAAGAAGCACTAGGAAGGTTAGCGAAAATGTTTGCCGTGGCCTCTGCAAACATCTGTCCCTCAGGAGCAGAGTTCCTCCGTTGGGTCATTACGTGGCACTAACTCCCAGGAGAGTTAGGGTTTCTCCAAATGCCAAGTCTTGTGTTGACCACGAGGAGCTCCTCTCAGGGGAGATTCAGTACTCCACAAGGTCAGGAGGTTTGCAATTATATGGGTTAATATGTGAGAAGTGAAGTGCAAAGCCCCCCTGGAGCACAATGTTAGTAAAGTACCCAGTCACCAGAGGTCAAGGTGTCCCCATTCTGGGTGAGCCGGTTCCTGATCTGGAGAAATTTTACATTGCTACCAAAAGTTTCAGAGCTACTTTGAGACCTATCTAGTCCTGGAGAGACAGAATCCGGATGGAGGATTTAAAAGTATGTGTAACAAAAATGTGTGACACAAAAGGTATGGCTGCCAAGGTGGGTACCAATGGGTTTGGATCCACTTCATGCCCACTTCACACCTAGATGACGGGGAATACAGTGGGTAGCATATTCTGCTGCATCCATGTAGCTCCGCAGTCAGAGCACTGGCATCTGATTTTAAAAAGCGATCATTTAAACCACTGCAAAGCTTATACCATTGTACTTCAACCAGTCACAGTAACTGGAAAACACTCCTAAATTATAGCTCAGCTGCCTCAAAACGATGGCATAGCCCACCTTGATTTAAAGCCCTGGAGTGAGGAAACAGCTTACCTGAAAGGCTTGATATTCCTCTAGTCCTTCAAACACTGGCCATTAGTCTCCATCTTATTTATCCTCTGCATTTGTCTAGCAATTGAAAGAAATACTTAAGACTATTTCTGAGCATTATTTCGTGAGATGCAAGAGAAATTGGTCCTGTATAATAAGATTACTTCTTACCAAGGACGCTGTGTAAAACCTCTGACACTTGCTATTATCCCTAAGAGATGTTCATTTCACTTCTTATCCTGCATCCAAAAACACGGATCATTTTAAATAGCCACGTTAACTTGTATACATATTTTTTCAGGATTTTAATAGGATTTCTCGTCATCTGTAAAGCACCATGAAATGTAATATTTTCCCCAGAACTGGCTGTGAAATTTGTCTACCTTATCAGCAATTTGTGTAGAACTTGCTTCTTGGATTAAGTGTTTCACTCACTGAATGCCTCCTTCCCACATTCAGTCTATTGAATTGGTGTGTTAGAAAATACATGGTTCTTCCTCTTTTTTTTTTTTTAATGGTAGTTGTGGTCTCAGAAGTGATACATCACATTTTATTGTGCATGCATATGTTTACGTTTAATTGCTGGAGCTTAAGGAAGAACATTATGTCTAATTCTCTGCTGGAGTGACTTTATTGCACTTTATGCACAAGCATACAGCTACAAGACGTCTAGGGCCCTGCGTATTGCTCAAGATCCTGAAGCTATACAAACCAGGGGAAGAAATGGTCCCCACTCAAGGATTTCATAAACAAAGCAAAAAATAAGGCCACTGACTGGCACAGACTGGCAGTTTTAAACAGGAAAGCTTTGGTATCTGTGACCAGGAGCAACGTCAGAGCCCCAGTGACCTATAAATAGGAGATTTCCCCCACCCAGAAGATCCCCAAAATGCAAAATACTAGGTTATTTGTAGATTTGGGGCTTCTTCTTCTTCTCAAAGACGACCTCCAGGAAAAAAAAAAGTGTGTTCTGATGATTACCCCAGACTATAATTTAGTCTTGTATCTGCAAGTTTCAGGTTTTGTTCAAGCACATAATGGTGCAGTGGAATGCTTCCCAGCAGTCCCCCAATGCACACTCCTTAATAACAGAGAGATCATTTATTGGAGCGAATGAGCAGATTCTTGCATAAGCCTCTTTTGTATGAGAAGTTTCAAGGATATGAAAGCAGCAATTATCTTCACCTTGGCTAATACAATTAAGAAATTCTGAAGTACTGAGAAAACTCTGGAGCAATTAGACTGCTGCACTGACATTAAGGCAAAGACATGGACTGCAGAACAGCACAGGCAGGAGCAGACATCCAGAAGACATGATCCAGGAGAAAAGGGTGGAAGATCAGGTCTAAAGAAGAGGAGACAATATAAAAATCCTCCCATGACTGCTATTGAGAAGAAGGAAACCATTTCTTCAAGGTGCTCACGAATGGTGGAAGTATCAAGAGGTTTAAACTTATGTTAGGAAGCAGATTCTAATGATGAGAAGGGAGAAGCACTGGGTGGCTTGGGGTAGTGAGGAGCCTTCATCAGATCGATTTCTGGCAGATGTTTGATCTGACTGATTTTGCCTTAGCAGAGAGGCAGTGGGTGACCCCTGAGAAAGCTGTGATTTCAGCATCCTATTTCTTGTGAGCACGATACTCCTGGAGGGCATTTCAGCTGCAGATGAGGCTGTTATAGCAGCATCCATGTCACCAAAGGAGAAAAATGTTCATCTCGGCATGAAACTCTAGCTCTGACAAAGGTTTCGTTTATTCCTCTAAACTAGAATACAAGTCCTAACTTATTGCTTCCAAAAAGGAAAAGTAATGGAAAGGCATAGGAAAAGTAATTTCACGTTTCTCAGCTGATGCTTTCACGAAGCTGATGTTTCTTGGTATTATATTAGTGCTTCTGAAAACAGGATTAAGCAAAGGGCTCAACACTTATTTGCCTGAACAGGCATGTTTGCCGTAGCTTTGTAAATCATTTCCTAAGCTGCATGTCCATCGATATCATCTCTCAGAAGCAGGACATGCTGTTAAGACACTGCAGAGCATTCAGCAGGTTTACACTCGGTTCCTAAATCTGGCAGTCCTTTTGTGCCCCTTGTCCCTTTTGTTCTCCCATAAAGTGGGGCAGCATTTTTATCTCCCTACCTTTGAAACTTTTGCAAGCAGAAAAATGTACATACCTTGAGTATCGACAGAAAGGATTTCTGCCTGGCTCAGTGCTTGGAGTGCAGAACGGCTTTGCCCGATGTGTGGGAAAGGACAGGAGTTTGGTTTAGTTGTGGTGATCTGAAGCTGGAAGAGCCTTGGAGGGGGTGGTTCTCTGGACATGATGTGCAGGGAAGCAGGATGAGGGTTCACACTGCTTCCATCTGCAAAGCACACCTCACCCACAGCAATAGCAAACAAAACCCCTTGGTTGAACCAACTGGAAGATAAGAAACCCACTGAAATTCAGAGTTGAACTTTCAGCAGCTCTTCCACATTAGGCAACTAAGGATCTCCCAAGACTGTGCCGAGACACGTACAAAAGAGACAAGATCTTAGGGGATGCCAGGACTTTCCTCCCCTTTGCAAATGCTGCAGAGGTCATTGCTGAACACCAGGTCAGTGCCCGAGTGAAATTCCCTTCCCACAGGGAGGATAAGCTGCCTTAAACCCCCCAAAGCCAACACCTGCACAACACCTCTTCCATCTTCAACCTTGTTTGTAGTATCAATAACCTAAGAGCCACTGAAGGGATTTTGGAAACATTTTAGTCCAAATATCTGCCTGGAGACACCTTCACACCCCAGCCAAGCCAGGAGACAAGCAGTTTATAAGCCAGATCTAAGAGAAAGCACCAATTTTGATGAAAACTCCCCAAGAACCTGAACCAATACAATCTTAATGCAAGTGAATTGCTAACGAGAAGCAATGCTGTTGGGATTAGAGGTCCAAGCATGTGCAGCAGCCATGGTCTCTGCTTTAGGACCAGCAAAGCTGCAGACAGTACAAGGACGGGGAAGGGGAAGGAAACTGCTCCCCAAAGCCAGTTCCCACGAGCTGAGAGAGGTGCTAGGCTGCACAGATTTGGGAAGCGTCAGCTAGAGCTTGGCAGGTGTCAGACAACCTCTTCTCCCCAGAGAAATGTGGGTTTTCCAGAAGCAGATATAAGCTGTGGAAATACCGAATTTAGGCTTTTTTCCCTCTTTGTGGGAACCCATTCGGCCACAGGCTTCCCACCAGGGCACAGGAGCCCTGAGCCGAGCACGTTAAGTGGCCATCAAGAAATGGCTTTCCCCAGCTCTGCAGATACACATAGGTGTTGTGTTGGAAAGGTTTCTTTGTCATATTAGTAACAACAGCTTCTGAATTTGGGCTGGGGAGGAGGGAGGTTTTGGCACCGGGTGATGACACTGTGAAGTCCATATGCATTTGTGCCTCAATGACTTATAAGTGTCTTTAAGTACCAGAACGAGGCCTCCAAATCACATGGCTTTAAAAGAATATATAACATCACGTCTAAATTTACTTTCTAGATGTTTCTAAAGCCCTGTTTCATCGTGGTGGGAAGTATTACCCTCAGCAGTGTTTCTGCACCACCACGTGGGACTGGGACAGCCAATTTGAGCTATGGGGGGACAGGTGAGCTCTGGCTGCAGGAGTAAAACATGAACCTGCTACTTCCATGAAAGTCTACTGCTCGCGGTCATTTTCTGTTATCTTTGTTAGGACCCTGTCAACACTTGACCGGTCAGAAACATCAGTGGCTCCTGCAGCTGGTACTAGAAAACCTTGCACTCTGCAGCCTGAGGGGCTCAACTCTTGCTCTTCTTGCTAATAAGTTCCCATCACTAACTCTTCCTATCACACAGCCAAGCCTTCTCAGGGCTCGATCCCCAAAACATGGGGATAAAACTCTCACTGCACTTCAAGCCCTTTGAAAAAGAATTGATATCCACTGTGTAAAACAAACAATATTTCCAACTCATTTTGAAAGACAATTCAGTGAAAAATAGGATGAGTCCTGTCTTTCTGGTGGCTTAGTTATACTTGATTGCATTTGCTATGGTGTTCACGTAGTTTCAGATCTTACCAGGGAGGTTAATGAATGCAAAGCTCACCGTGCAGGGTCACTTAGCACAGCCCATCGAAGGACATCCTGCCCTGGGCTCCAGCTCTGCTGCTGGCAGAGCCCAGCCAGGGGATTCTCCTGCCAGCCTCGGGAAAGCTGTCCGTCCACCTGCTGCAGGGTTTGCCTCCACGGACAACTTGATCCAATGCTAATCCTAAGTTTCTTTTCAATGGAAACTTCCTTTTGTGCATGGAGAACTGGATAACACTTAAAGGGTGGGGATATCACTGTAGCCTCCGGAATCCATCCAGTTCCCACACAGCGAGAGCAGCTGACGCTGTGCTCCTTCCCCAGCTTCCCCATTATCTCGGTGATAACATAACTTGTGAAGAACTTCATCATTAGCAAGAGAGACCCAAGAGGTCTGAAAGTTTGTCCTGGATAATCTCTCTCCTTATTAACAGTAGACTTATGCAGGCATCGGTGATTTACCTGTAGTTAAATAGGTAAACTACTTAATTCACAACAAGGGATTTATCTGGGAAAGAAGGAAAATAATTTCATGCCTCATTGTTTTTCTGTGATCCCATTACACCAATGGATGATGCTTCCTTTATATCAGTAAAATATAAAATAAGAGCCAAGGAGCAGAGAAGTGATTGCTCTTGAACCCCTGACTAAAGAAGGATGGAGGATCTAGCCCAAGCTTAGTTTCAATGCTAAATATCTTCTTCTTTCCCCCAGAAATCTGATGATCTACAGGCTATAGTCACTGCAGCTGACAAACCTGTGGTACCTGAGCAAAATGAAGATGCCCCCAAGCACCTCCTCACTCCTGCACCACAGAACGTGAGGGCTCCTGACATATCTAGGGGGTCCACCTCCACCATGTGTGGGTGAGTGGGAACTGAGCAACACAGAAGACAAAGGAAAGGCACTTCAGTAGCCTGAGGACTACCCACTTGCTAAAGCATCAAAGGCGCACTGCAGAGTGGAGGTGTGAGAGCTTTTCACAGGAGAGGTTGTCAAGATCTTTTTATAGATGGCAATCAGCACAGAGAGGTTTCGAGCGGGTTTTTCCTCTCGTACAGTTATACAAATAGTTCGCTAGTCAAGATGAGGAGTCAGTTCCACAAGCAGCAAAAATGACTGAAGTCTCCTCTTCTCTGTTTTTGTGTGCTGCTGAATTTATTGGAAACTAATGAAAGGTGAGCCCACGCTGGGAGTCTGTCTCTCACAGGCAACCCTCTGTGGGGAGTGCTGCTTCACCCAACCTCTTCTCATATAAGGCCTGGAGAAACAATGAGATGTGACAGAAATCATCCAACGAGTTCAAGTCTTCCCAGGGAATGACCGAGTGCTTTCATAAGGACACGAGACTTCTCTTTGTTTACAAAAATCATATCATTAGATGTTGCACAAATGCTGTAGCTTAATGGACAAGCTCTCTTTTGAATTAGCTGACATATTGTGTGATAACACAACACCCTTTTGTGCATCGGTTAGCAGAAAACATAGCACCGGAGAATCTATTTTAAGAGATTAAAAATCCACAAGGCACCAAGGGGTTTTGGCACTTAAGTTATCCTTGTAAGACAAACAACGCTGCAACCTTAAAATAGTTCATGAGCACTTCACTCTCTAAGTTTTTTCCAGTGCACCCAGATAGGCATCTCCTTGACAAGCGTGCCAGAGTCAGCTGGGCCCTGTCTCGTTCCACAACACCCTGTGCACCAGGTCTGATTCACAGCTTTACTTGTGGCTCTCCTGTCTTCCTTCATTCATTAATTTCTGCTGCCTCTGCAGTCCCAAGAGCAAGCCTGAGCACTCGTGGACCTCTCCAAACTCAGTGCTGCTCAGAGGAGCTGATGGCCCTCGAGCAACAACACCGCAGACACTATGATCTGTAGGAGCAAGGGAAAAAGAAAAATAATTAAAAAAAAAATCACACCCGCCACCCACCTCCACCCTCATCCACACAGGCATTGGAGATGACTAAGAATAATCCAACTGTCCTTTCCAATTTCAATGAAAAGGTTTTAGTCTTCAGTGTGGGCACCGTGAAGACACAGTATCGGCTTCTTCTCGGTGCAAGAGCCGTTTCCACTATGAATCACTGTTTCCTGATTCATCAGCAGCTGGGCTTCCTGAATGCAGTGATTAAGAAAAAGAAGGTGACACAGCTAACCTTTGATTTACTGTGTGTCCCCAGTATGATTTTACCCAGCCCAGCTTCTGGAGTCAGCATCCTCTTCAAAACCCATGACAGGAGGGAGCAGCCGTGGCCATTGCTCTCCCTCTGCTTTGGCCAAGGCAGCAGGTCCGAGCACTGTCTGAAAAAGTTTCCAAACCAGGGTCTGATGCCAATAGCGAGTTACAGCTCCGTTACACAATGTCACCTTCAGGGCTGTGACAACCATGCTGGGAAAGTCCCACAAAACCCAATAGTCATCTGAAAGAGTTGATCTACAATCCGAGGTGTAGACAGGAGCCCCTTTCTGCAACTGTGGCCTTGTCTTCTGCTCAGCTCCATTTACTCTGAGCTCCCCCCAAGATATTACAAATTAAACTATACGGACCTTTTCCAGTCCAGTGGAGGAAGACTTAGAGCAGCAAAACACCTGGATATATTTTGGAATTTATATTTTACTGCAGTATGCACAGAGAGGACAACCTTGGTCTTCATTTCGAACCTGCCTGTGGAGCTAGCTAGGCAGCTAAGGTTTTTCTGAGGTTTTTCTATGAAATTTCAGGCGGAATTGAGACATGCTGTCACAATACTGCAAACTGTCTCTGAGAGCTGAAGTCTCCCATCAGACCCAGAAGACAGGTGCAGCTGTGCCTCCTTTCTGATACAGTCCAGCATCAAAGCCCAACCCCACAATAAAAATCGAGGAGTCTGGTGGCCCCACAGGCCAGGTGCTACACAAGCATCCAGACGAAAACACCAACCCTTGCCTATGATGTTTTGAGCTGTGACACTGGTGTCTGGACAAAACCAGTGACTTTTCTGCAAAAGACTGTTACCACCCTCTTCCTGCTACCCTCAGTCCTCTAATGTTTCCTGCAGACCATGTTTTACCTGTCTGACCTATAGGACAAGATTATTTAATCTGCCTGAAGCCAACAGCCTTGGCCAGGCTCACTGAAGGCAACAAGCTGTTTCTGATCAGAATGGGTTGGAAAACCCAGTGATGAAGCAGACAAAACCTTGCAGCTGGTTCACCACCTGCAGCCAATTTCAGAAGTTTCTCCAAAGTGAATAACGGGTCACATAGGAACCTCTCAGGTTTTTATCTCATTTATGTGGGTACTTCTTCCTGATTATCTGTGAAGAACATGGGAAGGACTGATATTCCCTAAAAAAAACCCCAAATCAAAGTCAACAAGAAAACCCTCACAGACATGTAATGGCACGATGGCTCTGTGGTGTAGTTACAATCCTTGCTGGCATTAAGTTCAGTCTGAGTGCAACAGGGACCTCTGTTTCCACATGAAAGAGAGAAGTCGGCATCACAAACCATGCAAAACCGCAGCTGCTCTCATTTTTCTCACAGAGGTGACCTGTGAGTAGCATGGTTTCTTAGCTGTGAGTGACCTGGAGGATGACCACAGCTCAACCTACTTTATTTTGGCCCCAGAAGCTTGCATTGAATAAGTTTGAGTTCTGGTGGTGGAAGAGCACTGTCCCAGCTGTGGTATGTAGACCTGTCCCTTCAGGCCGGGGAATGGGACACTGGGACCACGAACAATACCCATGGCTCTCTCACACAGTTGAAGGCAGGAGTTGCTACTCCTGAGCCCTGCCAACCTTTCAATCCGGGCTGTCTAGGAGGAGGCCCCAGCAGTGGGATCCTAAGGAGGACAGGAATGTAATCCTGGGCTCTATCAGCTAATACACCTAAGCCATAGGAATTAACTATAATTTACAAGTCTTTAAAGCAACGCACAAGAGGACAAGTGTTTCAAAAGCACCTGAGGCTGTTCTGAACAAAGTCTCATTGACTTTCAGTAACACTTCTACTGCTACGTGCCTTAGGTGTCTCCAAAAACCCTACCCAAAGACATAATGCAACACAGGTCAGACAGGAGTACGCAGCTCAGCCTTCTGGTTTCTGCTCATGATTACCTTAAGCACAGCGGTTTGATGTTGCAGGACTTCATGCAAAGGCTTTCCTTTATTTCTGACGTGTGACCTCTGTCTTGCAAGCTCTGCACTGAGGCACTGTTGTGAACAAAATCTCAAAAAAAAACTTAGCCACCACAGTTCCAAAACTTTCTGATTTTGCATGAGTTCAGTATAAAAGTGATCATAATTCAACCCAGGTTACAGCTAAAGGGCCTTGAGAAGAATTGTCCACTTGCTGGGTTGGGCTGGCATTTTAAAGAGGCCGCTCTTCAGCAGCTGGGCAATGCCCTCAACCTGCCCTCAGCCTTTGCTGCTGCCTTTCCACTCGAAACATTGAATTTTGAGTCCCAGGGTGCAAGTCTGGAGTAATTTTTGCCACTGCTCCTCTTTGGAGGAGTGGGAAGGGATGGGTACTACCGCCCTTGTTTGAGATGAAACGCCAGTCTGCATCTTGCGGTGTGGGTCTTCAGCCACAGTGATCCTCAGATATAAGACAGAATATTTGCACTTGCACACTTCTTGCAGAAGAAAATTAGATGTTACTTGTGTACCTATTTCAGCAGGTATCTGCAGATGGGTGAAGCGCAGGTTTCCACAGAGCACTTGAGAGAGCTTTCAGTGCAGCAATGCCATACTAAAAGAAAAAAGAAAAAAAGAGGATGCAATAAGCAGGACTTTCTTTCATAGCCTTTTCACTCCCACCCCTGCTCTGCCGTTGCCAAAATCCTGCTTTGGCTCTGGCTTATCACAACATGCTGGGGACAACGTCCCTCCCTGTCCATCAGCTCCCCCCACCCTGCCCCACAGCCCCTGCCCTCCCAGAGAGAGCATTGCAGAGTGCAGGGGGACATTGCCAGCTGGGCAGGGGGACAAGGGCCTTCCCAGCCGGCAGCGCTCTGCTCTCCCAGCAGGCACATGCAGCCGTCGCTGCGCATCACAAGATGTCGTTGCTGTGCTGCTTTTGTCCCTCCTGCCCATCCCCACTTCCCTCGCAGGGAAACGCACCACCTTTCCCATCCAAACCCAAACTCGCATGCTTCAGGCTGTTTTCTTGGGAGCACCCCATGCCTCTAGTGACATTGTCGTGGTTTAGCCCCACTCGGCAACTAAGCAC
>VYZW01020116.1:3352-13562 GCA_013401315.1 Balaeniceps rex
TGATTGGAGAGAGTGGAGTTCTCTTTTCAGAGAATTCCTGTATGTGCAACTGCCATACCCACATTAGACAAGGTTTCTTCTTTCAAAGTCATGCTTACTTACCTGAGTGAGCATACCCTTGCTGGTTTACTCCCACAAATAGGTCTGCAGGGCCAAATATGCAACTGAGCACAGGCAGAAGTACTGAATTGTACTGAAGTGAGCTGAAGACAAGGATCTCCAGAAGAGGTTGTGCCTATATGAGGGACAGGTTTGCAATAAGCATCTTTGTGAAAGACTACATGTACCCTGTCATCACCTGAATTCCTTACTAGTCCCTCATTTTAAAAGAATCTCTTCCTTCGAAGCAGCCGACTCATGTCATTAATTCTGCCAACACAAGATTTCATTTACAGTTACAACTCATCTTTACAACTGTCAGGAGACTAAGACCTCAGAAACTGCAGCTCTGCAAAAAAAGATATGTATCTGCAATCTACCACCTTCTTTTTCTGTTTCATTGTCATGATCTAACCCCAGCCAGCAATTAAGTCCCACCCAGCCGCTCGCTCACTCCCGTCACAGTGGGATGGGGGAGAGAATCAGAAGGGTAAAAGTGAGAAAACTCCTGGGTTGAGAGAAAGACAGTTTAACAGGTAAAGCAAAAGCCGCGCACACAAGCAAAGCAAAATAAGGAATTCATTCACTACTTCCCTTCGGCAGGCAGGTGTTCAGCCACCTCCAGGAAAGCAGGGCTCCATCACGCATAATGGTTACTTGGGAAGACAAAATGCCATAACTCTGAACATCTCCCCCTTCCTTCTTCTTCCCACAGCTTTATATGCTGAGCATGACGCCATATGGTATGGAATATCCCTTTGGTCAGTTGGGGTCAGCTGTCCCAGCTGTGTCCCCCTCTCAACTTCTTGTGCACCCCAGCCTCCTCGCTGGTGAGGTGGTGTGAGAAGCAGGAAAGCCCTTGACTTTGTGTAAGCACTGCTCAGCAGTAACGAAAACATCGCTGTGTTATCAACACTGTTTTCAGCACAAATCCAAAACGTAGTCCCATACGAGCTTCTATGAAGAAAATTAACTCTGTCCCGGCCAAAACCAGCACATTCATGCAGAGGTTCTTCAGACCAAGCTGCTACCTTAATGTTACGTAAAATTTCTAAAACCAACGTTTTTAGGTGGGTGTCCATACACAGAGACAGATCACCTCATTTGAAAGAAAATGAGGTGCAGAGACAGCTGCCATAACAATTTACTCTTTTCCAGATTACTATGGACTGTCTCATCACCCAGTGGTATCACACAGTGGTAAATAAAAACAGGTTGGTTCACATTCTGGTTTGTATAAGAGGAAGGCAAATTCTATATTGACTAACTTAAAAAAACACAAACAAACAAAAAAACCAAAACAAAAACCCCATTACCTGTACACTGCAATGACAATAACCAAAAGTTAACTGATGGAAATTTTTAGGAAGAATCACTTTCTGCCCAACCATTCTCTAACAAAGTGTAGCTACTAGTATTTTGAGTTACTGCCAAAACCTATCATTTCTGGACTCATAACCAGTTATCAAAGAACAGGGGATATAGGAACCACCAGCAAGTACCTGTGAACTGCCTTCAGCCCCAGCTGCTCTGACATTCCTCAATCCCTACCTTAAAGTCACCAGAAAAAAACTGAAAGAGCCAAGAAGACTCCAAATTGTTCACCCTCTCTAGATCACCTAAAAAGAACAAGAAATCCTTTTGAGGATAAGGTACTTGACAAAAGCCCCCTTCTATATCACAGCTTCACCTGGATGGAGCAGCCTCAGTGTTGCTCCAGAGAAGATCTAATTCCTTCAGACACCTACTTCATTCTGTGTAGTGAGTTCCTAAGAGGGTTTTAGTCTGATTGTGCTGAATCCATTCTGACTGTAGAAACCATACTTTAAAATTTTCCTAGCCAAATATATTTTCAAAACAGGTTAGGTAAGCTGTATTCTTCCTTCGAAAACATAACAACTAAAAAGTTAGACTTCTTTATCTTGCATGCTTTTTCTCCCCAGTTTCAACTATTTCTATAACAGATTCTACATTAATAATAAGCATCTGACTCATGTCTTCAGGTAACATTCAAGATGAATTACTCACCAGTAGCCTGGCAATTTCTGCATTTCCATCATAGAATATTTACTCTGTCCTGTATATATGCTATATCGCAACATTTATTCTTGGCAGAAAGCATCAACAGTTAATTGGTCCATACTTAGTATCTCACACAGAAACAGTGACATTTTGAAAAATATAAATTGTAGAGAAAAGGTGTTGATAAAATATATTCTAGAAATAGCAAACAAATTCATGCGTGCTCCAACCAATCATTTCAAGCTCCTGAAAATGACTGTTTTATAGAAGCTGAACCTTTGTAAGAATGTCTTTTAATATTCTCTTGTAATGAGAAAGGATGACTCCCTCTTGCAAGATGCACAGAACGTATTACATTGCTACTGGTTTATTGTACTGCCAGCATTTCAGGCAAAAGAGGTGCTTACATTATCTCTTCCCTGCAAAAATTAACAACTGTTTGAATGCTAACATGAGAAATAGCCATTCATGAAGTCACGAAGAAGGCAGGTAAAGGCAAAACATGGAAATCAGAATTATGTGGCCATCACAGAGGAAATAGAGTAACTTGGGTTAAGCAACATTTTCACTTCAAAATTCTAAATGAGAAGAGCAGTTGAAATGCATACGTTAGCCCCTTTGACCCTATTGTTACATAGCTTCCATAGTTACATAGTTACAAAGATCAGAAATTTGATCTTCCAGCAAAAATCTATTTATACACTATGAAAAAAACAGGAGAGTTAATATGCATTTATAACCGATGAGTACATGTGTATATTTGAAATGACAAATATATTCTAATATTTAATGTGCTTTAAACGTTCAGATTGTCTTTATGTTTTTTGAGGTTTTATACGTTTATGTATAAATTAACATTTTCTCTTATGAACTATTTTATAGTCATCTAGTTGTTTTGAGTAAGGTTGAGATTCAAAATAGTTGGGATAGAAGAAAAAATTTTTTAAAAGTTTAACTGATAATTTGAAAATTTTAGCTTCTTTAAAATGCTTTCCTTCAGTGTTAACAATTAAGGCTATTGTAAGTTATATGTCAAAAATTCAATTTTCTTCCTGACTGAAATTTTCTTATAGAAGATACTACCTCTTTTTCTATAAATAAGAATGTGCCTTGTTGCTTTTTACTGAAGGACATTTACTGGCAATTCTTTTCACTGATGCACTAGTTGTATATCATACAAATTGAACAGCTCCTGGAGCACAGTTGGATTCAAGTAAATAAATCTTAGCCAGTCACACTATATTAATTACAGAAGTGAAGGCAGTTTGCATATTTAACAACTTTATTCTGGTCATTGGAAATTATGTTATGATGCTACATTTCTTTGTTTAGGTTTTAGTTAGTTTTTTTCTATTGTTATATTTATGTAAAGGAAACTTGTAGCAGACACAATATTCTCTTACTCTAAATATGTTTTATTGTCCTTTATTTATCTTTACTTTTACCCTATGTCTTTATGCTCCCAGAATAATTTTAAAGTGATCTCAGTTTAACAAGAGTAAAACCTCTAGTGTTCAATATCAAAAAAAAAAAATCCGTTACTGTTGTGTCACAAGATATTGGGGAAATTCCTTTGTATGTTGCTCATGACTTGCTGATGTGTTTCTCATTTTTCCAGTGGTATAAATGCTTTTTGATGCTGGTTTTTAGGAGTACCTTACAGGACCTTCTGTTTCTTTTATGTCCTTTAAGTTTTTCCTTCAAGGCCAACAGGTAAATTCTATAGGTAAAAATAGATAGAAATTTCCACATCACATTCTCCTAAGACTAAATAGGTAGAAGTTCACAAAAAGATGAAACTGCACTTACCACAGTTCAAAATCTATTCTGCCAGACCTCTTCTTACCCTGACAGGACCAAAAATGATGGTTTTCTGTTTAATACACTTTTAAATTGGGATGTCCAGAAAAAAGAGAGAAAAACAAGGTATTTGATTTTTGTTGTCTCTGATGATCTGGTTGCCAAAGATAAGTGCCAACCATACGCAATCTGAATGTGTACATTTATAAAAAAAGGACAAATTTAATAATCACAGAATCATAGAATGGTTTGTGTTGGAAGGGACCTTAAAGATCATCTAGTTCCAACCCCCCTGCCATGGGCAGGGACACCTTCCACATCAGGTTGCTCAAAGCCCCATCCAGCCTGGCCTTGAACACTTCCAGGGATGGGGCATCCATAGTGATTTGGTTTTTGGTTTTTTTCCTATTTTCTGCATATCTCTTTTTAATTGCAACCCTTGATTTAAATTCAGGGAACAAGATTACCTGTAACTGGTAAACTTGTCTTTTCTGCTTGAAGGTACAGTGTGACAAACATAGTCAAACATAGTATGAATGGTGTGTGTACCATGTCAGATGGTCAAAAAGAGGCTAATGGCTTGTACTATAGCTAGATGGTGTCTGAGACCTGGAAACCCCTATACAGAAGACAGTTAACAAAAGCTCCCTCAGGGGCAAAAAAGAAAAGGAGATGTTCTGGCAGCGTAGAAATAGGGCTCCCAATCCTGACAGAGAGAAACTGTAAGTTCATAGAATCATAGAATCATAGAATGCTTTGGGTTGGAAGGGACCTTTAGAGGTCATCTAGTCCAACCCCGCTGCAGTGAGCAGGGACATCTTCAACTAGATCAGGTTGCTCAGAGCCCCGTCCAACCTGACCTTGAATGTTTCCAGGGATGGGGCCTCCACTACCTCTCTGGGCAACCTGTTCCAGTGCAAGGAGGCATAAAGTCCCTACCATTAGAGATCATCCTTAACACCAGTGCCACAGATCACAGCTATTGTTTTCCACAGCCAAAGCTAATTATTTGGACACCGGAATATTACCACCATAGGATTTTTCCCATTCAGTCAACAACAACAACAACAAAACTTTTTAAAACATTTTAAAACTCAGTTTTCCAAAAGCAGTATCATTTTCTTTACTCTTTCACAGAAACAAAAGTGAAACAAGAGATGAAAAATATAAATAAAATTTTATTTCACATAAAAAATATTTTTTCAAGCTAAAATATTTAGGTTTTTGAAAAAAAAACAGCCTCCTCACGATAAACATAGTCATTCATAGTCATAGCCTGGACAGGCTGGAGAGGTGGGCCTGTGCAAACCTCATGAGGTTCGACAAGGCCAAGTGCAAGGTCCTGCACCTGGGTCGGGGCAACCCCCGATATCAATACAGGCTGGGAGATGAGGGGATTGAGAGCAGCCCTGCGGAGAAGGACTTGGGGGTACTGATGGATGAAAAGCTGGACATGAGCCAGCAGTGTGCGCTTGCAGCCCAGAAGGCCAACCGTATCCTGGGCTGCATCAAAAGAAGCGTGGCCAGCAGGTCGAGGGAGGTGATTCTGCCCCTCTACTCGGCTCTGGTGAGACCCCACCTGGAGTACTGCGTCCAGCTCTGGAGCCCTCAGCACAAGAAGGACATGGAGCTGTTGGAGCGGGTCCAGAAGAGGGCCACAAAAATGATCCGAGGGCTGGAGCACCTCTCCTACGAGGACAGGCTGAGAGAGTTGGGGCTGTTCAGCCTGGAGAAGAGAAGGCTGCGGGGAGACCTTATTGCGGCCTTTCAGTACTTAAAGGGGGCCTATAGGAAAGGTGGGGACAGTCTTTTCAGCAAGGCCTGTTGTGACAGGACAAGGGGTAATGGTTTTAAACTAAAGGAGGGGAAATTTAGGCTAGATATAAGGAAAAAATTTTTTACAATGAGGGTGGTGAAGCACTGGAACAGGTTGCCCAGAGAGGTAGTGGAGGCCCCATCCCTGGAAACATTCAAGGTCAGGTTGGACGGGGCTCTGAGCAACCTGATCTAGTTGAAGATGTCCCTGCTCACTGCAGGGGGGTTGGACTAGATGACCTCTAAAGGTCCCTTCCAACCCAAAGCATTCTATGATTCTATGATTCTATTCTTTGGAGGAGGAGATACAAAAATTGATCTGGGTTTTATACAATGAAGTAAAGACTATAGCCTTATCTTGCTTGCCAACAGAGTGGAAATCTAGATGAGTGGCTTAAAAGAAGGTATTGACCCTTGCTGGATGTCTCTAAAGTTATCTGGAAAGCTGTTTCTTGAAGATTTCCCAAGTTGGATAAAGACTAAACCTTTTACAGACGTCTTACCATCAAAGATGAACTTACGACTCCTCATCAATACAAACTGGAGAAACTAACAGTTATGGACCATGAATTCAGCATCTCAAATATTGGAACTCCTAACAAATCTACACATTCAGTAAATAAAAGTGGGTTTTTTTTTTCTTACACACTTAAAGAAAATACATTGTTCTTTCACTTCAAAATGGAATGAACTCCCTTCCTATATTTGCAAGAAGAATGCTTGATTGCAAGTATCCTGTCCATGACATTCACCTTCTCCTTTACGAAAGAAACACTGCACATTTGTAACATTAACTCACGAGGTCTTGAGGATGATACTCCACATGGATTTGCACAACTAGGTAAGGAACTCAGCTGCCTACAGGCAAGAATGGATATTTGCTGGTCTCATAGAGGTACAGTAGTAGACAGCACCCCTAAAATAAGATCATTGAGAGGATACCTTTAGTCAGGAGCATCTGCAGTGATATAGTTCCAAGAGTCAAACTGCCAAGACAAAGGTCCACTTGGGAACTCAAACCTTATTTGCATCCTATGGGTCTTCTTGCAGCCTACTGTAAAAGAATCAAACTGATTCACCCCAAAGTGCAATATGAGAGGTGATACTGCTAAAGAAATCCTCATAGAAAAGTATGTTTCTGAGTTTCTCTCTTCAGGACAAAAAAAAAAAAAAAACAAAAACCAAACAAACAAAAAACCCAAACAAACAAAACAAAAAACAACAAAAAAACCCACACATTCTGCTTAGCTTTTATTATAACTGAAACAGATTCAAAACAATAAAGCAATGTTCTACAAATGTCCAAGCAGTCTTTGCAAAGTAATGCAAAATACCACAGACTTCAGCTTGTAAAAAGGGCTGGGAAACATGTAGTCTTAGGCCCACATTTTATGGTGAATGCCCTTTTCTTCTGAGAACAAATTAAAAAACAACAAACAAGCAAGCAAGAAACACAAACCATTCATTGGGGCCAACAAAAAGAACTCAACTGCCTGATAATGAACATCAAGAAACATAAAGACTTTAAAAAATGTGTTCTGAAAATGTAGTTCTTTGTGGGTTTATATGTTTGTAAAGAATCTTATGTTACTTTATAATTGACTTTTGCTCTCTTTATTTTATTTTAAAAATAAACTACCAACAACCCAGAGAAAAAGAAGTAAAAAAAACCCTCTTCTAGTAGCATTTATTTTCTATATCCACATAATCTCACCTGCCATGTTGACCAACTCAGCCTAACCAAAACCCATTCTTTCCACAGGAAACAGGCTGTACAGAAAGGCACTCGTGTTCTCTACAGACGGCGCAGAAAACACTGCCGGTCAATACTATGCAATATATAACGGATAATTATGAACTGAGTGTCCAAATTATAATCAGTTTGACAAATGTCCACAAGCGTCTTCAGTCTATTTTATATTTTCACTAAGACAAGGCAATCATACAACCAGACAATTCCATCAGGGAAGCTTGTTAGCTGCTTAGTCTGTTAAACCCTGGTTGCCATAGCATCTAGAGTTGAAAAAGCTGCAGATTGGCATGAAAAAGCATGTCGACAATTGCCCTGTCACAGCATGCAAGCCAGGTCTGCTCAAAGGCAGCACACTACAAGTTTTCTTTCCCAGTTTGCACTACCCCATGCTGTTTAATAATATCCATTTACTGGTATTGGGATTGATCTAGTGCAGTGTAAAATCCGCATCTACTGAGATTTTGCTTTTCACGTGGGGGAGACTCTTTAACAACTAACCACAGAACAATTAATTTATAAAGGAAGTATTGTAAAAATTGTAGAAGGCATATCTGATTTAACAGAGAAACATCCAAACTTTTAATGATCAGATCTTTAGCAAGCTAATCAGTTCTACAAAGTTAAAAAAAAAAAATGCATTGTTTGGAGGTTTTCAAATAGTTTTGTTGCTGATAGCTAGTTTCATCAAACATTGTGATATACTGCTTTGCATTTGGATTTTTTGTCATCAGAAAAATCTTAACATTTATTATGGTTATACTTTCTTTTTAATAGTATGCTTTCTATAATTAAATAAATTATATGTGCTACCAATTAAAGAGAATTCCATTCATACTTAACATATTATAGTTGAATAGGAGTTAGCGTAAGTAACTGAATAGCAGCAAAATTTTTTTTCCAGAATAAACGTATTGTGCAATTTTAATAGAAAAAGTTAACATTATTGGTAACGTTGAAGAACCTGCTCCTCTAAAAAGCATATTTTGTTAGCACATTCGTATTTACTTTTGAATATGGATCACTACATAATAAAAAAGTTCATTAGTCATCTTCATCAAAGTGTTGGAGTTACAAAAAATTTAAAAAAAAGCACATAACTAGTGGGCTTTACACAAGTGTTTCCTATCAAAAGTTTACACTTGGTTTATTCACTTTCCCTTCCATTACTGCCTTCTAATCTGTTCTGTCACTTCATTTTACTTTTCCTTCAATGCCACAACTGAAGAAAATCTTGAAAACTACATACCCAGGAGCACAATTAAACTGGCAAACCCAAAAGGATTCTGGCACGGATCTTTTCCCACATTTTCCAGTAGTATTGTTTCACTTTTTAATCTACCAATATCATGTAGACATGTTTTACTACAGCTCTCACTGTCAGTTATTTTATCCTATTCATCACAGGTCTAGAAACATAATTAGAGAAAACAGGAAAAGTTACATCTTTCAGTAAAATTAGCAGTCTATTAAACTGCTCACAAGAAATAAATCTTTTCTAAGGTAATTTTATAATGCGTCTTTATGATTCCAGTGACAGAAAACATCACTAAAACTTTTAAAAACATTTTAGTTGAAATTTTTACTCTAAGTTGCCATGTGAATTGCGGAAACAAAAAATCTTTGGTTAACAATACATTTTATGATAATTTTTATAGCACTGTGTATTTAATGTTTATCATACTTGTATTTTCTTTGAATTTTCTTCATCCTTATACAAAGTTTGCAGCTTAACTGTAGTCATAAATATGGAATTTGACTGAATTTTGACACTGGCTGAGTTCAGAGAACACTCTTTTTTCTTTGAAATCCGTACCTCTGTGTATTTATAATTTGTTTTCTTTAATATTGAGACTAATTCTGTATATATTTCACTGGGAATTTTCAAACAGCTTAACAGAGTGCTGAACCTACAACTCCCCAGCTGACACCACAGACTACAAGATGCTATCATTCAGAAAAACTAGTTGCAGCTTATAATTTTTTTTACTAATTAAATACTGTTTATTAAAGCAATTATGCATTTACCTGCTGCAAACCAAAAGAAAAATCTCCATTTTTGGTGCAGAACCTCTTAGAAAAACAGCAGATTTTTTTAAGACTGGCTAAATGGTAAAATTGTCAGATAAATAAAGGATGTAGTCCATCATATAAATAAATCAGCAGCAGAATGTAGCTTAGCGCACAGGTAAACTTTCTGGGACTTCACTTTCCCCTGGTTTTATGATGTTTCTCCTAATTAAAATAAAGAATTGCAGGATTATGTTGCAAGTATAAAAACCTGGTTCTTTTGGAAATCCTGAGATGAAAGGCAGTATGCATCTGTGAGGAGCAGTGTTTTCACATTAGAGTTCAGAAGTAAGGCCCAAGTTTTTTCTTCTACTGATTTTTGGGTGAGTGAGTACACAAACATGCATAATTCTGGATAAATGGAGGAGAGTGCAGCAAGAGAAAGCTTAAATGCAGCACAGCTTTACTTTGCTCTGATGGTGACTCTTACTGTGGACCCTATGAGGAGTGCTAGGAGGTGGATTGTGCGAAAAAAAGGAGAGTGCAGTTGGTAGCATGCTAACACTGGTGCCCCACACAACTTTGGGAGTCTCTGCTCATGATGTTGCAGGATGGCAACGCACCGGCACATTGAGGAGAATGTGATGGAAAGGCTCCAGGCTGCCAGCGTGGAAAATCAGGGAGCAGCTCAGCAATGATCCCTCACCAGAATGA
>VYZW01020116.1:19659-35408 GCA_013401315.1 Balaeniceps rex
AGAGGGCACGGCAGTGGAAAGACATCCATAGACCTTGAAGTCTAGATCACTGTTTTCATACACAACAACATGAATTAATCTCAGAAATTTAACGCACATTAAAACCAGACAGATTTGTCTCCATATTCCTCCTATTAGAACACTGTATCCAGAGCCTTTATGCTGCCAGCAATGATGGCAGATAGCCCAGCTACCAGTCTTTGCAGGTTACATTTGCTTCAGACCTTAGACAAGAATGATTGATATCGGCTTTTCAGGGAGGTCTTCTTCAAAAAGCATAATGGCAGTGATCATAGAGTTTTAAGATTTGATTTCTTAAACCTCATATTGATTTGAGTTTGTGTACTATAAAAATTGAGTGCAAATGAAACTAGCAAAGACAAACTGTATCTCAAAGCATTAATTTTATGCAACATTCTTACAAAATAACCCCAAATTATCCTGAACTACAGGACAAGTGTGTTTTGCTAACTAGACATGTTGGTACAGTTTTAGATATATCACTATTCACTCTTAGTCTTATCACCCTGAATCCAACATTCTAGACCCTCAAATGGCATGGCGGCACTTAATTTCAAAAAAGACTTTGCCCTAAATTCTTGTGATCTCAAATTAGCAGTGTCTTAATATCTAATTAAAAGCTCATGAGAACTTTTGCATTTTGATTCAGAAGTTAATTTGACCACCAAGTACTCTTACATAGTTGAAAAGAAAAAGAAACCCTCTGCTGTCCAGCCTTGGAGACCAAAAAAAGTGGCACATTATCCACAGCCACATTATCATATTTGAAGAAAGTGTGTACAAAACCAGAAATTCTATAAATTTGTTCTTAGGACTGCATTACTAATTATTCTCTATTATTTAGAGTCTTTCCTGGCATTGAAATGTTGGATATTTATTTCTTTTATTCTGACTTGTTACACAGAATAAATATTCCTAAAGCTTCTGAATTGCTACACAATGTAAATGCTCCTAAAACTCTAGGTTTTGTTCTTGCTGAAGCCAATCTTTTTTTTTTTTTTTTTCATTAGAAAGGACTGCGTGACCACAATAAAGCAACATGAACACCCTCTCCAAAGATATGCATCAGTTTGTTCTCAAAACTGGGGTGAGGATAAACAGGATTTCCAAAGAAGCAAATCCTCTAGGAAAATGTGAAAACATAATGCATAGGTAACTACAACACAATTTCAAGGAAAGGTAAGTGTGTGGTACTTCACAAAGAAAGACCTTTTAATTCCCTGAAGGACAAAACCAAAAAAACATTTTAAAAATAATTTTTGAAAAGAACTTGCCAAATCCTTTCCCTCTGCAAAAAAATAAATTGACACTCTAATTAAGAGATTTTGCAGTTAAACACACTTTTACTTCTGAGAAAGCTACCAGGCCCTGTAACTTCATAGCATATAATTTTTCTCCTGACTGCTTGCCCCTGCTGCCTTCACAGTCACCAGAGTCTCAATGACACATAGAAGCATACAGCCAGGATAGTGATGCGAGAAAGTACTCTGTGACATGAAGACCTACTCCTTGATCCTTTAAAGCTCTTGGGAGTGCAAGTGTTACTTCTGGCAAGCAAATGAAGAGTCGTTCACTGACAGGCTACACAGCTGCTCTTTAGCCACATCTTTGTGTGTGAAATACAATCTCCAGAGCTTTCACAGAGCCTGGCTGCTGAGCCTACCTATTCAAACCGGGCAGTGGAGTGAGACTGAGGTTTTATTCAGTGATTAAATATGAAAATGACTGTAATATGCGTGATGGACAAGGACTTGGAGAACAGTAACTCCAATAGATCTGAGTATTTGCACACATACACATTCTATTCAAAGCATCTGTAGGCTATAGAATGTTATCAGAAGACTAATATATCCCAATCAGACGGGATTTATTTATAGAGAACGCTCTTTTCGCAGTGTTATATGCCTCATTAACTTGATTCAGCTTGCACACAGCAAAAATATTCCCTCCCTCTTCAGATTTTTTGATAGGGAATTATAATTTCTTCTTTCATTTGTTAAAATCCTTTTGCTATGAGGACATTTCAGAAATGCTTTATTGCACATGACTTTTTAAAATGCCAGAGTATTCATTTTGACCAAAAGGCTCTCCTTTTGCTGATTTCCTCTTAAGAGAGATACCAGAGAGGATTGTCCTATTTCTTCTTTTCATTTGCCTCTTCCAGAAACCATTAATAACCAACATTTGATCCTCCTACACAAAAGTTCATGATAGCAAAGTTGAAAGAGTGGGTTATACGTCGTGCTATGAACTGATTATAACTTTGGTATGTCACTGCTACTGTCACTGTAAAGCTGAGGGAAATTATACTGTAAGAATTTTATCTAAATGTAAGTACAAACTCATTCCTGGAAGATTTAGGCAATCTATGGGTTTAGAAAATTTGGAGATTTTAAACTCAGCATTTCAAGTTAGTGTGTGGAGGTTTACAGGAGTTATCATCAGAACCTGGTCAGGAGAAACAGGCAAAAAGTATAATTCTATTTTTGGTAGTTTACAATTTTTCTCTTGATTCCATAAAGCAGCAAAATCCAAGATCCCTTCCTCACTGGTTTCAGCTCCCCAGCCTGCTCTTATTACTGATTACAACTGAAAACAGAGCAAAAGGAAAACATCTAGAAAAATATATGAACCTACGAATGTATTGAATTCACTGAATTCCAGTCATATGCTTACCCAGCAGACAGGGTCTCTTTAATCACTGGAATGCAACAGGGATTAGGAGCTGGGGATGCTATTTTTAAGAAATTAATAGGCAAGGCATTCTTTAGTAGTTGCAGTGCATTTATAGCTTGATTTTAAACTACTGATATCAATTTGCTTCAGTGGGTTACTAATCAAACTCTTCTATCTTAAAATCTTTCAGATCAATGCAACCTCCTTTTTTAACATCTCTTACAAGAAAAACAATTTTTACATGTGTTCTAACCATTCCCACTATAAGCCCCATTCTCTTTTCTTAACCATTTTATTTTTTCTATATCTGAATATAGAGAACTGTCCTTTAGGAATGGTTTATCAAACTTCTTTGGTGACATAAAAATAATTCTTTCCATCAAACGTAAGTGTGTTGCAATGCTGCTTAAAAGAAGATTCCATTCTCTAAGAATCTGTGCAAAACAACCTTCATTTTAAAAACACTGTAAATATGAAGTCCGTTTTAATCTCAAGAGTAGTCTGAAGGCCAGTTGCCTAAAACATAAAATACAGTGTGGCTGCATGTTGTGATTTTGTTGCAAACTGTCATGCTAATTTGGTGGTTTATTAAAAACAAGAATGAAAGTTATGAAAGTTGTGAATCTTAAATCTTATTGATTTTTTTAAAGTTCACTTCCATGTACTATAAAAATAGTTGGGCAAAAGATCTTGAAAATATGATCTGAAGCAACGTGAGCCAAAAGAACGATAAATATCTCTACCTCTATTCTTATGTCTGTCTCTGCCTCTATCTCTACCTTTCTCTCTAGTTCTGTCTCCAGTTCTCTTTCTCTCTCTCTCTTCAGCTGTGTCACATTTTTAAGGACAATCTCATGATTTATGCACCCACTACCTAGCTCTTGAACATTTCAGGTATGTGCATAATATTCTGGAATCCAAAGGACTTTGAAACACAAAGATATTATTACAGAGTAACAGTTATCAGATGTGCTCTTATCTGTGGTAAATATATGTCTGAGAAATCCCATAGCATGCATGATAATGATGGTGAGCTACTTTGAATTAGCTTCACAGTAAGCATAAAGGCTCAAACACTTAACCTGGAGCAGCTGATGCATGGAAAATCAATAATTATGCTAATTTTATTGCAAAATTATTTCTGCTCAAGCTTTTTAAGTTAGACAGAGTAAAGAAAGTTATCTGTACATTGCAAGTACAGTTTAGCACCATTTGGGTTAGAAAGGAAACTGATTTACTCAAGGTCCTTCAGCAACAATCTTGGTGCCACATAACCCAGGGCTGACAAGGATTTCTTAGACTGTAAATACCCTGGTATGACACAGAATGACCAGGCCACAGACCAACCTCTCTCTAACCAATATGAAAATGTTAGAGATGTCTTTTTTAGCCAAACAAATGTGGTTTATTTCTGTCTCTAGGAATGCTTCTTTCTTATTTTGGCAATGCAGCCATACTACTTTTCTGTCTGTATTTCCTTCCTTGGTGCATTAATGCTGATGAGCCTGTGCAATTTCCTCAGTGATGAACAAACCTGCCATTAAAAACACTGTTTAACCTAAAACATATAACAAGGATAAAAACAGCAGCAGTTCATAAATGAGCCTGAGTTTCCATGGAGGTACTATAGATCTTGCTTGTGTCTTAATTAGCTTCTCTGCTCTTTAAAAGTGCATTCTGGCTAATCGGATGGTCTACTGACAGTACAGACTGGTTTTATAAGCGTGGATTCTTCTTTCTTCCTGTATATAGTGACTGAGACGACCAGGATGATCAAAACAAGGAACCTGCAGTCTGCTGATGAAACTACATATAGCATGCATCGAAATGAGATTTGCTCAAATACAAGGTCCTGGAAAGTGGGAGTAATAATAATAATAAAAAAAGAATTTAGAGATTTTAGAAGAAACTCTTCATTTTTTTTCTCCAAATTATTAGATTAAGGTCACTAATGATTTTTTTTCCTCTAATAGCTCCCTAACTAATGTAATTGTAATTAAAATCTTACCTGTAAGGAAAACAAGATGGCTGCAATCAGCTGTTTTAATTAATAAAGGAGATTATAAATGTTAATCATGAAATATTTCCACTAAAATACTTTTATGGTGAATTTGTAATAAAATCCGGATCATTACCACATAAAGGCTAGCTTAAAAGGGCAGATTCTCCAGAAAGCTTTTGAGTTTCAACAGCCCAAGTGAAATATTCCTTTTATCCCCTATTTTCATCTGTTTACCTCCTCAACAAATTACTCCCATCTACAGATGCACGAGAGCCTCCTAGTCATATTTTCCAGCTTCTTCATGTACCTGTATATACCTTCTTCCCTGGCTCACAATGTTCAGCATGGCCCAACTTTTCCAAAGGATCACCAGCAAGATTGATAATTTACAAAAGAGTACTTGAAATTGTTCTGATACCTGATCAGCTCCTATATAAGGGAAGGTTCCACTAGGCTTTCAATACATGAATTCCATACGCATGCTTTTTAAATACTGGTCAACCTCCTCCCAACCAAGAACTCCAATTATCCTCAGTTTGCAAACAGTGCTTTCTCACTTCTTTCTTGAATTTGATTCACCTCCTTATTACCCTGTCTCAGCTTCAGGTTCTAATGCTTTGTCTTGTCATGAATGAGAAGACTTTGTAATAGTTTTATTAGCAGCTCAGAATGCCCCAGGTCTGGATAGATTCTTCCCTAGTGATTTCTCTTCAGAATAGACTCAGACAATTTTTATCAAAAAATGTATCCCCTTGTCTTCTCTGCAGCAATGACATATCATTCTGTATTGCACCACAGTAAGTCAGGCTTAGTTTCTTCCATGTTATAAAATACTACGAAAATAGCCAGAAAATGTTACAAGGTGTTCTGTGTGTGGCAAACTGGTGTGTTGCTGGGGGAACTAACCTTCATTTATGGTATTTCACTTTTTCTCTGAATAGTAATCCAGGATCCTTGCGTATATAGTTGTCTTCACAGTTTCCAGGGAGTTTCTCCGTTAGCAGTGCTCCCATTGCCAGAATTTCAGGCCTTAGATTCATATGAGGGTATAATCTCTTTTGATCCAACATGGATTGTCATTATGATAAATTTATTTCTCTGCAAATACCAAAATAACACTTGACGTAAGTCAGATAGCATCTGACAGGTAACTAGTGGAGGCCAGCTACCTCTGTTTTAATCACCATTAGATTCAATGGCAGCAATAATTGTGTTAACTGGAGTTATTTTAAAGACAGGTTCAGATAACACAGACTAAAAATGTGTTTCCTTGTTGGGTGTGTTAGGCTACTGTGAAATTATTCCTCCTGCCTCTGTAGAGCAATCTGAAGCAGTAAATAAGTGCCAAGAGGCTTGGACAACATGCACCAGAGGCACTCAGATACTCAAGCAACAATGTGGGAGATCAGATAGACAGGCAGATAGATGGACCTCAAAGAATCTTCTGTTGATGTGGTGGTATTCATGAACTACAAGAGCAGCCCCCACACAGCCTGAAGTGAGTCAGGCTGATTATAAAATGCAAGAGATGCAGCCTCCCACATCTGACTCTAAATCCCCATTTGTTCTGCTAAAAAAAAAAATTATTTGTTTGCTCAATCTAGTTTAAAGATTGTTAAACACTTCCGTGGTCAGTGTGAGCCATAGCAAAGCATGCTCAAGCCTTTGGACAATACTGCTTACTGGATTAGGTAGGAAAAGATTTTCTGAGCCATCACCGTGGGAATTAATTTTAAAAGAAGGACATGAATCAATGTGTCTAAGCAGCAGAAGCAGACTAGAGAGCCAGAAAGACTCTATGAGGAAAGCTGCAAAGGATTGCTTGTACAGAAAATCTGGGAGGAAGAGTGCTTTGGGGATGCTTGGATGTGGAAAGGTAAAGATCTACTCAGATCTGGAGGGAACACAAAAGAAAAACATGGGGTGCTCTGGTTCATGAACTGGGTGGAAATATCATTTACATGAATGGCTTCCCTATATGTTTTGTCAGGTTGCCATTAGCACTTTTCAGTAGTCATTCTTCAAACAAGAAGAAATGAATATATTTCAAGACATTAAATCCAGGCTGAACAGCGAGATTAAATCAGGCTGCACTTCAAGGAACCATGTTTGAGAGCAAAAGTAGTTCATTCCCTTCAACACACACTGCTGAGAAAGTGAAAGAACATCACAAACATAATGCCAGAATACATTAAGTACTAGTAAGGCAAAAACAAAATAATTTTTTGCTTACCTTCCATCACCCATGTCCAGTCCAATGACTTCTGAGTTGGATCATTTAGAACTGGGGTCAAGGCATCACAATCAACTCCACAACTTCCACCACCACATGCACTCCTCCCTCATAGTGACTCTCACTGCTTCACTCATAGCCAGTCTCACCTATATGCATGCAGGGACTGTGATTTGGAGAAAATGTACTATAAAAGGCAGTGGAGGATTAAAGGCTGTATAGTATTAAAGGCAGTGCAGTATTAAACGCTGCATAGTATTAAAGGCAGCAATGGCTGAAAAAGTAACTGGCAAAAATGAGATGTACTTCTGTAGTCCTTAGTCAAATCTTATTTGAGATTCTGTTTTGTCTCATTTCCATTTAATTATGATTTTGGATTGTATCCCTCTAAATCTGTACTTCATTGTTACCACAGCATATCTGGGCTTTTTTGAATGGCACTAATTGGCATCCTTGCTGGCAGTCTCAACAAAGAGGCCAAAGACTGAATGTGCATGGAGAATGAATTGTCACCTTCTGCAAAATTGTCCTTCTTAAAACAGGTCAGAGACATGGTGGAGAAGCAGGGTTTGTGGTCGCTGGTGATGCCAAACCCATTCCCTGGAGGCAGGCTGGGGACGTCACTGTGCATGGACCCCTTCCTGCTAGCAGCCCACCAGCCATCAGCCAAACTCCACTCCAAGGGTTCTTGGACACAGCAGTTTGCAGGACCAGAGTGTAGATGAACAGTGGACTTCACCCTTAGAGGGCTGTTAATCCTGTCGTTTTAAAAAGTAGTAAAACTCAAACATACAATGAAAATATAAATGTCCAAATACCTGCCACTTTCAGCTTCTGCTGCATTATAAATTGGATGAAGTCCCATTCATATTGAAATGTAAATGCAAAACATAAATCCAAAAGGTAAAAAAAAATGGCTAGCTTGGAAAAAGATAGCGTTTTTCATCTGTGTGGAAGATAATGATACAATATTCAAGTTTTCCACTCTAAAGGTAATATTTTTTGTCTAAGTCAACATACTTTACCATTTTTAAACTTTTCTCATCATATTTTTGACAGCAGGTTTTCCAATTTTGACAGCTTTTAAAAAGTAATTTTAACAGACGAGTGATTTCTCCTCTCAGCAAAGTCAGATTATGTGAAATGTCAATGTAAAAACTATATACTGTGACACATAATCATTTTTCATTGAATTTACTTATTAATTTTACTTGCTATTTCTAATAAAATGTAAGTGCTTAGCTAATTGTATTGCTTATTTAATTTTTTTAAAGGAATGTATTTTAAAATTGCATTTTTTTCTGACTACAAAATTTCTCAGAGGCAGCTATAATTTGTCACCCTTCCAATTTATTTAAAGAAGAAGAATTACTATGACAATTGATATTCCCAGCTGAGTGGCCAAAGAATGAATCATCAGGGAGAGGTTAAACCAGCCTTTCATCCATAAGGGTGGGCTCTTTGATTTAAAGGTTGGAGCATATCTGCAGAATTTTGCAGGAAAGTTTTTTTAGACATGGTGTATGTACTCCATAGGAAGCTGCAGACTTTTGTTACCTATGATATCAGCTGGGCACCTTCGGTAGGAGTGAACTCAGCAAAGAGGGGGGAAAAAATCAGAAAGGGCACAGACAGCTCAAATTTTTCACTTCTAAATCAAACTCAACTCAAATGAGGCATAAATGAGTTGGACTAACTACTACCTCTAAAGGAATACAGTAGTTCTAAATCCAAGTTTTTTATTTCTGTGTAGTGAGTTTTATTTGTAATTTTCTACACCAGAAATCCAAAAGGATTATCTATTTCTACCCTATAAGTCTAAATGCAAAAAACCACCTGAAACCAAACACCTCACACTCTCAAGATCAGTACTATAGGTAGAGTGTGTCTTCAAAGCCTTTGGGGTGTAAGCCCAAAGTCATGGATTCACTGCAGTTTCACACACCCGTAACAAAGACTGGAATGCAACCCCAGCATAAAGCTCGCTCTTTATTTATCTCACTTCATCCAGGAAAATATTTTAGTGCCTGAGAGAAAGTACCCAGATAAGAGAAAACTAATAAGAAATAAAGATTTTCCCTCTTTATTAGCCCTTAAACAATCAAACAATCTTATGAAGTAAGGAATATGTCTCATAGGAGGAAAAAGGCTGTCAGTCCCTGTATTTAAAGTATTTTCACTTAAGTGTCATTACAATCTCTTTTGTATTCCATTTTGATCCATCCACTTCATATGTCACTGGGCCAAAAGTATGCTTGCGTTCAAAACCACTGACAAACTTACCATGATGGAGGCTGCTCCTTCACAGCTTTAACATAAAAGAGTTCTAAATCGAGCAATGTTCAATTATCCCTGAAAGTACAGATGACTTAGTTCTTCGTTAACTTAATTGTTTTCCAGTAAAAGTGAAATGTGCTGTATGCAAATTAAATAATACCAAGTGTCAGCACTTAAAAGAAATGCTCATTTAGCTTCAGTAGAGTTTTTTTGTTGCAAATTTTGTTCATTTATTTTATAAGAAATTGTGTTTGTCTTAATTTGTTCCAAACACAATACAATTGTGAGACACAGTGCCTGCTGGCAAAGTTGGAATTGCTGTCAGCAGGAAATGGCAAACTAATAATAAATGGTGGCAAAATATTTATGTTATAATTTACTGGGAAAATGAACGCCGTTTTCTATTACATTCCTGCTTGAGACAGTACACAATAACATAGTTGTTTTTCAAAATAAGTGGATAGGATTCTAAACGCTGTGGTGACTTATCTTGTAACCATCAGCTGGAAAAAAAAAAAGAAGAATTTATAAAAATAGAGCCTTTTACTAGCTCCAATTTAAGAAATTTTAACTGGGAGTACATAGTGCAGTAATTAGTAGCATCTCACATTCAATGTCATTGGACACTAGTCTGATAGATCAAACACTTGTGTATGGTGGCCTACTTACTTAGTTACTTACTCATAATTTTCAATAACAGTGCTGTTCTCATACAGGGAGGGGTGGTCCAGAGCCACTAGAGTACTCTGCAGGATGGTGATGTTCAAGTACAACACTGTTTATGTACTCCCCAAAGTGTATCAAAGCTCAGATCCACAGAAATAAAAGAAAAGTCAAACAAAACAAGCATTAGACTGCGTAAAATAAGGTATGGACAAGGCAAACAGGTGAGGCATTGTTTAGGTGGCTAAGGTAGATCAATATCTATGCTTGCAAGCCAGGAATTCTGCCTGCTTTCCTCTGGCACTATGCAGATCATCTTACGGCCTGCAGACAGACTGTCGCCTAAATCCAACTGACAGACAACCTATTTCACCCTTGCAAAAATCATACCCATCTTCATTCTTGCAGTTCACGAGGGAAAAATAAAAGCCTCCATGCCCATGCAAAGTCACGCTGAAGTGTAGGCATAAAACAACATCGCAGCTAACATTTTTTTTTTTAATTATGTTAATTGCACGATGAAAGCATTTAAGTTTTCTATTTCTTCAGCTACCAATGACAAGTCCATGCATTTTGCCTAGGCTGGCTTATCAAAGCATACTGCAGTAGCCTTTCAGGGTTTGAAAAAGATTCATATGACAGGTTGATACTGTTCCCTCCTTTCTCTTCAAATGATCTGTTTTATTTTCTGAGATGTTTTGTGATTTGAGACAGGGAGGCATCAAGAAGCTCTGACTACACATCCTGATAACACAGATCAGTTAAAGCCTTTTCCCCTTCAAAAATATATTTTCATTTCAAGCAGGCTAAATTAACGAATGGTCAGTTTAAAGAACCACTGGACTCCTTCAGTAAAATCTTGAAGACCACCAGCCAGATAACCTGGACCACAGCTACCAGAAGCAGAACTAGGATTTTGTAGGAAACCACAAAGTACTTAATTTCCAGCACCAGAACTTCCTATGGGAAAACCTGCCTGCAGGAGGGGATAAGCTGTAAATCATGCCAGCTTCAATACAGCAGAGACCATTCCTGCAGCCTGCATCTTTTAGGTCTCAGATACACAGTAACACAGTTTGACTTTGGGGAAGGAAGTGAGGATAAGACCTTTTTTAGACCTTTAGAGAAAGCATCTTTCTTGCTTTTATTAAAGATGTTAGTATAGATACTACATTCTGTTCACTTTTTAAATTTAAAATCTCACACTTTTTTCCTCATCTATGAACTGATTAGCTATTAAAATAGAGTTACAATTTCAAAATAATGTCTATTTTCCTATTTTAAGGGGGTAAAACATTCAGCTTTAATCTCCAGAGTGTAAAAGGTCACCTTTGTAGACTGATGCATATCATATCTCCAAGTAATGAGAACAAGTGTGCTTTTCCTCAGTGCAACAACCTTAGTTACTCTTATATTGCAACCATTTTCCTGCCTTACCTTTCTTTATGGTAGAGGAAATGTAATTTACTTGTCAGATTGAAATGTTTGATATAAATCTTTAGCCTTTCTTTCAAGCAAGTATTTCTGAAACATTATATTATAAACAACTGGCATGTTTAATTAAACAACTGCTTTATTTTCAGCAGAAGAAGAAGGTATGATTATATTAATTGAATAGTAGGACCTGTGACCAAATTTAAAGAAAACATTTTCAGCTTAACAAGGAGGTATGATTATCTTAATTTCAAAGCAAGACAAGTGACTAGAATTGAAACAAAATATTTAAGTGTCTGTCTTTACAATTATTAAAAAATATTTTCATTGTAAAAAAGTGCATAAATGTAATTTACAAAGTATATCTTCCCATGATAACTCACTCTTCAAATCACAAGCTGGCTATCAAATTAAAATTAGTTACACAAAAGTCCTAGAGCAATTTATTTCTATGATGAAGAGAGTTTTAACTGAACCACAACTTTAGCATGTTTACAAGTACTTTTGAATTAAATTACTATGTTTCTACTAACGCATGATAGTGAATCTTCTCTATATTTTATAAGCTTATTTTTCCAGCAAGACAAAGAACCAATGCTTAAGCTGGCATGGCTTGCTCACATAAGAAGTCCATTTAATATAAGTGATTTCACCAACATGAGTAAAGGAACAAAATCTCATTTCTTACATATATATCATTAATAAATATAAATGACCATGATTTCCTACGAAGAGAAACAAGTTACAAGTTGTTAATAAGAAAAGGGATGAGACACAAAAAATATTTTTCTTAAATCTTATTTTGCTTGTTTGAAATAAAGAAAAGCAAGATGTGCATAATTTAAATGCTTATGACCAAATGAAATTATCAATGAAAAAGGAGAAGCTGTTAAAGTAATATTGAGTTATGATCCTAATTACCCATGTTTAGGTATGTTTATTTAGGTAAACAGATGAAATATTTTTGATCCAGATGTGACAATTTCCATGCTGTCATTTACCTTGCAGAGATCATAGAATTTTTGCTTTTATCACATTCCCCTGAGTACTTTCATGTTTTCGTTAAAAAGCAGTAGTTGAGAAAACATGTCAGATGCTAAGCACAAAATCCACAATGCAGCAACTTGGAAAAAATGTAACAACTGTTTTGGAAGAAATGTCTTTAAGTCAACCTACATACAATCTTAAATGACTTGCCAATGAATGTTAATTAGCTTTAAAGTTACACCATGACATGACTTCAAGTGCTAAATAAAACACTTGCTGATTTGGCTGGTGTATGACCAAAGAACAAAAATGAACAGGTACCACTTTGACAAATAACTATAGGTAAAGTTGTATTGGTATTTGGGGTGGTTATTCCAGTGCTAGCTAGAAATTAAGCCAAAGACGAAGTAATGTCCACAGGCAAGTTGTGATCATTAAAGATGTGATTTTTTTCTTAACAACTGACTTAAAATGAAGCTTATACTGAACTACAAAAATATAATTGTCTGAGACTAGAGTGTTTCTCTTCTTATAGAAAAACTTCATATTTTATTCCTGCTGTAGCTAATGAGACTCCTGGGGATTTAAGTTGAGTATATTATACTAGTTCATTGCATCATTATCCAACATATCTAACAGTTTGCAGGATGCTCATTAAGAATATTTCCAGTCACAATTAAGTTGAACATGTATGTTGTTTAAGTAACCTAAAAACATCAGTAAGTGTCAAAAGTATTATGTAACTATTTTGTATAGCAATGTTCCTTTGTCAGTTGTGGACAGTAAGCTAGTTCCTTCTAATTTATTTACCTTTATACAAGCAAGCGCAATATAAAAGGACAAGTCTTCTCATCCTCTCGCACAGAAACTGCTTAGTGTCAGTGGAATTATTCATGAAGAAAGTTAATGAAGTTTAGTGCAGGATTTTGAATTGTTAATTTACTTTGGGGGAAAAATATATACGGGTTAACAAAGATGAATTTTTCATTTTCCTGATAATAGATTTCCTTAGAATCTTCCATGACATATCTCATCAAGACTCATCATTCTGCAAAAGATATAAAGAAATCAAAAGCAAGCATTCACGTTTGCTAATAAATCTTGTGAAGCCTGTTGAAGATAAATGAGAGCAGTCTTTACTGTTGTGTTTTTGTACAAGGCTGAGCAGACAGTCAGCGCTAAATAGATAAATGAAAACCACTGGCTTGCAGGAGACGAAAGAGACAACAAAACTAACAGCCAAACTCTTCATGGTAACCTTCTAATATTTCTCTGCAATGTATCTCTCTTAGTAGTTAGAAAGTCCTTCCACTCAATCTGTAAAATGCTTTGCTGATTTAAGCTACATGTTTAACTAATGACTCTACTTTACTTCTACCACTACCATTTCAGCCCTTCATCCCTCCTCTTTGTTTCAGCCCTTCCCTCCCTCTCTCTGTGTGTATCCTCAGCTGAATTTTGCAGTTGTTCCTGAATCAAGCTCTACTTCCCTCTCTTTTGAGAAAGGAAATCACTTCTATTAACACCTGTGATCCCCAGCCCACATGTGGTGTTGACAAGAAAAGAAAAGTCAGCCACTGGCTTTTGTGCCTATCACCCCAAAAGCCTCCTCTGCACTTCTGGTTAAACTATGATACTGAAAATCACTGATCTTCATCGGGCAATATGAATTTAATTTGGTCATTGCCACAATTCAACGAATTGTGGCTGCTCTTTCTACCTTTAAAGAATTTTAATAGCAGTTTAATCTGCTTTTTGCTGCAAACTGTGTCCCTGCTTCTTCCTGACCATGAAAGTGACTAATCCTGAGGAGTCCCTGTACTCAAGTAGCTCTAAGTAGCACCCAGTCCCTTTCACACACCATGCAAATTAGATAATTGGATGGCCTCCAATCCTCTGTCCCTGAGCTTCGTAATTTGGAAAGGTAAATAAGAATGACTGATACCAAGCTGATATTCCAAACTATTCCAAACACATGCTCACAACTGGAGTTTTCTCAGAGTTTT
Source organism: Balaeniceps rex (assembly GCA_013401315.1). Lineage (NCBI taxonomy): Eukaryota > Metazoa > Chordata > Aves > Pelecaniformes > Balaenicipitidae > Balaeniceps > Balaeniceps rex. The sequence continues at coordinate 33,959 of VYZW01020116.1, forward strand.
AGGACATAACCAGCAAATTTTAGTCTTTTTCTAACTTACGTTCTCACTTTGAATTTTAAGAGTTTCAGGAAAGTCACGGTATCTTCTTGTCATTTTATAGTGTTTAAGCCAACATCCACGTTCCTCAGTAGTATTCTAGGCATCTACAAGCAGCAGCAGTTCAACACAGAAACATGGTGGGATGACTCTCATGACTGGAGTGCTGCAATGGATGGCTATAAGCTCTTCAGAAGGGATAGGCAAGGAAGGAGAAGTGGTGGGGTTGCTCTGTATGTTAGGGAGAGTTTCCACTGTATAGAGCTCAGCGATTGTGATGATAAGGTCGAGCGCTTATGGGTAAGGATGAGGGGGAAGGCCAACAAGGCAGATATCCTGCTGGGAGTCTGTTATAGACCACCCAACCAGGATAAAGAGGTAGATGAAGCATTCTATAAGCGGCTGGCAGAAGTCTCACAATCGCTAGCCCTTGTTCTCATGGGGGACTTCAACTTACCAGACATCTGCTGGAAATACAACACAGCAGTGAGGAAACAGTCTAGGAGGTTCCTGGAGTGTGTGGAAGATAACTTCCTGACACAGCTGGTCAGTGAACCTACCAGGGGAGGTGCCTCACTTGACCTGCTGTTTACAAACAGAGAAGGACTGGTGAAGATGTGGTGGTCGGAGGCCGTCTTGGGCTTAGCAACCATGATATGGTAGAGTTCTTGATTCTTGGCAAAGTAAGGAGGGGGGTCCACAAAACTGCTACCATGGACTTCCAGAGGGCAGACTTTGGCCTGTTCAGGACACTGGTTGAGACAGTCCCTTGGGAGACAGTCATGAAGGGTAAAGGGGTCCAGAAAGGCAGGGTATTCTTCAAGAAGAAAGTCTTAAAGGCACAGGAGCAGGCTGTCCCCATGTGCCGAAAGACGAGCCAGCGGGGAAGACGACTGGCCTGGCTGAACAGGGAGTTTTGCTGGGACTCAGGAAAAAAAGGAGAGTTTACCACTTTTGGAAGAAAGGCAAAGCAATTCAAGAAGAGTGCAGGGATCTCATTAGGTTGTGTACAGAGAAAATTAGAAAGGCAAAAGCCCAGCTAGAACTCAATCTGGCCACTGCTGGAAGAGATAATAAAAAATGTTTTTACAAATACATTAACAACAAAAAGAGGACCAAGCAGAATCCATCCTTTATTGGATGCAGGGGGGAACATTGCCACCAAGGATGAGGAAAAGGCTGAGGTACTTAATGTCTTCTTTACCTCAGTCTCTAATAGTCAGACCAGTTACTCCCAGGGTATTCAGCCCCTTGAGATGGAAGACAGGGACAGAGAGCAGACTAAACCCCCCATAGTCCAGGAGGAAGCAGTTAATGACCTGTTACGCCACCTGGACACTCACAAGTCTATGGGGCCGGATGGGATCCACCCGAGAGTACTGAGGGAGCTGGTGGAGGAGCTTGCCAAGCCACT
>VYZW01020116.1:45543-56709 GCA_013401315.1 Balaeniceps rex
AAAAAAAAAAAAAAAAAAAAGCGTGGGAGCATAAATGTTTTGGCTCCGAGCTGACAGTAAATATATCTTCATATCATGTTTTTATTTTACCATTTTTAATGCATCTATCCTTTCTAGCCCCTTCCCCTCCCCCGTTAATTCCTGAAGTGTTTGAAAGAGCCCTGGAGCTCACAGTATTCTCTCTCCTCTCTTTGCAGTGGAAGATCAAATGTATTACTTTTCCCCTTTGCATGCCCGATGACGGGATAGAAATACTGGTTCAACCGAGATTTACGGGCCAGCGTCTGCAATGGCACACGGGGAGAGTGTGGCAGCAGCCCCCGCTGCTTGAAGCCGGAGGAGGCACTGCTCATCGGGGACAAACCCCGGGGAGGGCGAGCGCTGGGGCGCTCTTCCCCGCTGCCGGTGCGGAGCGGCGCGGAGCTCTCCGCGGCAGGGCCGTCCGAGGCAGCCGTGCCCGCCGCCGGCCCGCGGCAAGGCTGCGCATCATTTGTGGCCTGGGATCAGGCTTACCGCATGCCTGTGCGGGTGTCGGGTTTGCTTTGGGGTTTTGTTGTTGTTTGTTGTCCTTTGTTGTTGGGTTTTTAACCCGCAAAACAGGTCGTGGGGGCGTTATCCCAGATTCCTGCACTGCTGAATGGCTACACGGGGAAAAGACTTTCCTGGGTTAAACTAGGGGAATATATATATATATAAAAATTTAAATCTTCGTTCCCCTCGAAAGCTAAGAGATGTCTATTATTTGCACGTTGTGCAGAGAAAGCAGCTCGATATCAATTTAAGAAGGGTAACTCCAGCACTGCTGTTGATGTTCATTTGCAATTCCTACACACTGGCTATTATGTGCAGTGAACTAATCCTGCCTTGCCTTGGAAACAGAGCTTCCACTTAGCTCACTGCGCTCCTCAGATTTCCTTTATAAGAGAGCCGTTGTTGTGCAGGGATTTTATGATTACTAATAATATTACATAGAGATCTGAATGCTCCTAACACGTGTGTTGAACTTTCTTCCTTTTTCTCTTTTTCTGACCTTTTCTCTCCTGAACTTTTGGGGTCCTGCCGTGCTCCCCTTGCAGTGGGACGGGGAAGCTGGGAGCACCCACGTTTCGTTTCTCCTCCCCGTTGCAGCTGCCGGGGGTGACTACTAGACCGTAGGCACTGTGTAATGGCCAACCCTGTCACACCCTGTATCGGTGTCCGGCCGCGGAGGACCGCCGAGGTTTAATTGCATCCATCTGCTGGCATTTGCTGGAAGGGTGAGCGATATGGGCCATGCTTCACACCAGGGAATTCGTTCCTGGGAGAGCTGCGTCTCCTCGTAGGCAGCCACTAAAGTCGGACAAAATTCTGGCAGGGGTGTCTCCGGCCGCTGAACTTGAAGTCCTGAAATCCTGACCCCGCTGAAACGAAGCAAGCCCTTGTCTCTGCGACCCCTTGCAAGCCAAGACCGGCCCCTCCAAGGAAACCCAGCGGCTCGTACAAACAGCCCCCCACCCATGCATCCACATGTTCCCAGGGCACGAAGTGCACCCGAAAGCAGGGAGCGACCCCGCAGCCCCGGGCCGGGACAGACCTCGTTTAATCCGGGCCTGAGAGGCTGGAGCATCTGCTGGCCGCTAGTAAATCGCGTTTAAAGCGTTTATTGGCATTATGGCAATACAGTGCATGGTCAAAAACAATGCAAGAAGTTACAGGCTTGGCCACCGCAGTCTTCCCCGTCAAGCCCGAGGAAGAAGCCTGAGCTCTGCACGAAGTTACCCAAAGAATTAAATAATGTTTGCAATTTTAGCGGGTTTTGGTTTATGTCATCCCGTCTCTCCCACTTCGCCCCCACCACGTCATCCCCTATCCCGGGGCAGATCTTGTTCCCTACGATTGTACGGCAATTATCGAAGAGCCTGACTTAACCTCGAACATCTGCCTGGGAGATTTTGGGACTGATTACTTTATAAAGTACTGTCCTTCGAGCCGTCTTGGATCCTGATTTCACGGCAGCATCTCGGAGCGGTCCGGTGGCGCCTCTGCCTCTCGTCTGGGCTCTAGCGCGTTCGACAAGCGCAGCCTCCCCTTCTCCCGAGGAGATGATGGACTCGTGTTTACACTCCAGACAGCCACTAACTTCTCCGATCTCTCCCTCCCAACCCCCACTGCCTCCCGCCCCCCTCCATTTTTCTTTTTGGTTCTAGCGAACAAAAAACGGCATTTGGTGCCAGCACACTGTCCTGTTCTGCTTTTGCATCATAACCACGCAGACCTCATTCATCACGGATCCTTCTCCTGGACAGTTCCCCACTTTGGCTGTCAGGCGTTTCTCGTCACGTCACCTTCTTCCTCCCACAGATACCTAATCAGGGAGAGAGCACATCCCAGGCACAGCCGCAGGCAAGAAAGCCCGCCCCTCCACCCCCCCGTGCTCCCCGCGACCGCCCTTCAGGCCCCATGGCTTGGTTTTCCCAGGGCTCAAGAAACACAGGAATAGAGAAAAGGGCCCACCTCTGCAGGATCTGGTGCTAACGCAGCTTCCCCAGGTGCCAAGCTAAGGGCACCGATTTAGTGACAAATTTCTCTGACCATGACATGATAGACCCAGACACCTCTCTGAACGGACTGTTCACACCAGTCACTGCCAAAATACTTGCAATGCTGGAGAACGATGCTGTGGAGATAGTTAACAGCGTCTGAAGGTAGGCTAGGAAATACTGAGCGGCTGGTTAGTGAAGAGTGGAAAAAGGAGACGCCAAGGACAGTATTTCAGAGCGTCCTAATAAAGCCCCAGTAGATCGCCATTTTTCTCAGAAGAAAGGTAAAGATATGAGGCCATTGGTTTAACCCTTTTATTAGTCTTTTAAAAGCAGGAAAAAAGGTACAACCTTTAAAAGATGGTTCATGACTCATACAGTTGGTAGCTTTTCAACTATCAGCTACCGCAAGATGTGCGTGTAGCATTAAAAACAACACAAAACAACAAAAAAGAAAAACCCAAAACCACAAACCAAAAAAAAAAAAAACAAACAACAGGAACTGTAGGCCCAAACTCCCATCAGTCACGGTGTTTAATAACTAACAAGGTTCAACTCTGCGTGTGTATGTGTGTTTGTATTTCCATTGTCAAAGAATAAGGGCGTATGTTCTTCACATGTTAGATTTGCAATTTTATGTTGATTTCGATATTCCCTAACGACCCATCCCACAGAGGTGTCTAAAAGCACCTACAGATTATCTCCCATCTCTCTACTACTCCAATGTGACACACCTACCTACATTTTAGGGGTGCATCATTTGAGACAGATTTACAGTTCAACCCTCTCAGCAGACAGGAGGAGATATCTGCGTGGAATATAAATTCAAGAACGTAATTCTTTCTCAAACAAATAATCTGCTCCCTTTCAAATATAATTAATGTTTTGATAGTGCATTTCTTGTGAGAGAGAGATACAAAAACAGAGGCAACCTCTTGGATCTCTGTTTGTATATTTGCAACAGGAATTTACAGTACCTATCTTGTGAATGTGACAGATAGAGTGTTTTAAACATTTAGAAGTTTATTTATTAGCACAACTACAGCAGGAAACTGATAGGTCTTTGCTATCCACTGTGCCCATTTTACGCACGTTTTTGTTGCAAAGGAAATTGCAGTTGCAGGAGGAGGGCATTAGTCTTTCATTGGGATGAGAAATGTTTCCTAGCTCTCAGGATGCAGCCTTCTGTCCTGTTGTGCTTGGGACGCACATGTCCTTGCGTTTTGTCTTTCATTCTCCTCTATCTTTCCTCCGTGGGGCTGAGCCTACATCCCTTTTTTCCCCCGCAGGGAGCTAAGGAAAACAGTGGGAACAACATTTCGGTTTTGACAGTCTTCAGCGTTCAGACTGGTCCGGGCAACGACGTGTTTCAAGTCATACCGTCTGAACAAAGCCATGCTTGAAAATGCCCAGAACATTTGTCAGATGCTTGCTAAATACTGTTATATGATCGTATGGCTCATATAGCTCGTAGCTCGTAGATCGTATAGCTTATAGGTCCGCTACCAAATCCAGCGGGGCTGTTATTTTTTTTTCCCTTCTGCCCCTCTCTCCCTCTCTTTTCTTCTCTCTCTCTTTTCTTTCTAACACCGGTTTTAGAGGAAGGTACGCAAAGGCAATTCTGCCGCCCTTAGGGACACGAAACTGATCGATATTCATTCTGAATGCCTACATCACTCCTAAAGCACAACACAAAATTTAGTTGGTGAAAAAAACTCTATGTTTTAACTCCAAATGCTACAAACGCTGGAGATCGGCTTGAGACCAAAGCCATCTGGATACTGCTATCCAGTTCATGAATGGCCAGATTCGACTTCCACCAGTATCAAAAGTAAATTTCCCATTCGTATCACTGGAAGCTGCATTGGGTCCCCATTACGTCTATAACCTAGCAATACGTTTTGTCATGCGTTTATTTTCCAATGTCATATTATTTTTTAAAATCCGAGTATTAAACGGAACCGTGCTATGGAGAAATTTTAAAAAGCATTGGTTTCCAGCTGGGGTTGCCTTGCCTCGCTTTGCTCAAACTGGTATTTTCAAAGAAAGGGGAGACACATCTGAAAATTACTTTTCACAGAGACAACCAGACCTGTAGTCGGTCTGGAAGTCTTTAGCAACAATAAATATCAGTAACATGCGTCATTAAATAATCAGCTAACCCTAAAAAATAATCAGTTGACTTAAAGGAGTGGGGTTTGCATTTCCAAAATAGTGCAAGGCCCTCTAGTTGTAAAGGAAACAGACCCGGCTATTCTGATGGCAGGCTTTCTTTAAAAAAAAAAAAAAAAAAAAAAAGCAAACCTCCAAATTTTTTCTCCGGAATTTATAGTCTCTGGATAGATTGTTAAGGACCCACAGAGTGTCACCTCCCCACACAGGACTAAGATAACTTGGATTTGGAGTATAAAATATTGTAACCCCCTTTTAATTTTATCGTATATGTCCTCTGGATTTACCTTTTCTAGAAACGCCTGAAATGTCTTGTAAACACCTGGACACTATGCCAGCGATAACCTTAGTTCAATACAAAGTTACCAACCTCAGTCATTGAGATCCAATTAATTCGATGTTTGCCTCCAGTGATCTGTGAAAAAAACATACGGGGGGGGGCGACACAAAAAAGGAAAATATTTACCACATTGATCTGATAATATCTAGGAAAATGTCAAATACATACTTTTAAACTAATTTCTTTAAAAGTAATAAAAAATAATAGAGAGAACTTCGCTACCTTTGGGATATGCAACTGGTCTTTTTTTCGTCAAAAGCTAACGTTAGGGACTATCGCACTTGCGTTCAGAAAATATTGTTATTTTTCTTAATGGGGAAAATTGGACTCCCGCGACTTAGATCTGTGGTTTTTAGAACTGGGATGGAAATCGGACTGGCACCACTTTGCACTTTAACAATCGGATTTCGTCAGGGTACAAGTTGTTTGTTTAACCCGACAGCTCCGTGCACCCCGTCGCACGCTTTTACACACTCATTAAAACGATTATTCACGACCTGTCGAGTGTTTTCTCGTTCATTCACAGGAAAGACTTAGCGCTCTAAGATCCAAGCGCATACGGCCAGCTATACCACGGGCCGAGGGGAGAGATTACTTATCTCTGTGATCATCTGATGCGAGGCCGTCTTATCTCTACAGGTTGTAAAGCAGCAGTTGCTGGAGGTAAAAGAAGGACAAAAAAAAAAAAAAATCCGCCCCCCTTCCCCGACAAAACTTGCCGAAAGCAGAGGACAAGGAAGAAATGAAGAGCGCTCCCCGTCGCGAAGAAGGGCTTGACACTTGCTCAACACCGCACGCAGGTCCTATTCCCGCTTCTCAACCTGTAGCTCGGGCTCCCGCGGTGCCGCTCCCGGGGCAGCCGGCGGGAAGCGCGGCGGGAGCTGTGCCCCGGCGGGGCGCGGGCAGCGCGGCCGGCGTGGGCCGGCGTGGGCCGGTGTGGGCCGTGGGGAGGCGGCATTCCCTCCCCGCACCTGGCTTTCACACCCGCCCCCGCCATCTATCCCGTCCTGAGCTCGCTCTCCGGCGCCGAGGTGCCTGTGCCAGCACGGTCGAAGCGGAGAAGGAAAATATTGATAAAGCAGAGCCCTCCCCGTAAATGGCCGCAAAAGAAAATGCCGGTGTNAACTTGCCGAAAGCAGAGGACAAGGAAGAAATGAAGAGCGCTCCCCGTCGCGAAGAAGGGCTTGACACTTGCTCAACACCGCACGCAGGTCCTATTCCCGCTTCTCAACCTGTAGCTCGGGCTCCCGCGGTGCCGCTCCCGGGGCAGCCGGCGGGAAGCGCGGCGGGAGCTGTGCCCCGGCGGGGCGCGGGCAGCGCGGCCGGCGTGGGCCGGCGTGGGCCGGTGTGGGCCGTGGGGCGGCGGCACTCCCTCCCCGCACCTGGCTTTCACTCCCGCCCNAGCAGAGCCCTCCCCGTAAATGGCCGCAAAAGAAAATGCCGGTGTTGGGAGAAGAAAAAAAAAAAAAGTGTGTTAAAAAATATATCAAAATGTCAGCCTTCTGCGGTCCTGGGAGGGGATGGCTGGAAACCCGACCGTTTAGCCCACAGGCTGGGACGATTCCTTTTGGACTGATTAAATCAATAAGCCAAAAAGCAACTTAAAACATCGCCTGCTTTGGAGCACTCCGATATGTGAAAGCCAGTCCTTCTATTTTTTTTTTTCGTTTAATATATCGATTCCTGATTTCTACATTCAGATTACCTCCGATTCTTAAATTTCTTCTATGAGGAAATCCCAGGGGCCACCCTATTGCTGGGAAGGTGTTTTACATTCACAAAGGAAGCCAAGGGCCCGGAACACATCGACTCCTGCTCAGCCTCTGCGGATCCAGAAAATTATCTTTCATTTGGAAAGTATCTAAACAGAATGCCCCTTTATTCAAATTAACCGACCTCGAATGCAACAAGGGATTTTAATCTGAAACGGTTTCCTAATTGCTCGAAAGGCAAGCACGTATAAGTAATTTGTTAAACTTATTGGATTGCAATAATCCACTATCAGGTTAGCTAAGAATGGATCTGTCAAGTTTGTTTCCCAGTCTAAGCTCTTTCTTTCAAACCAATCTAGTATAATAATTAGCACACAAAGAACCCGAAATATGTAAGCAAATACCTAAAGTTCTGCATAAATAAACATACTAATCAATAGCAAGCTACTCAACACTTGTCTTATTGATGAAGAGACAATCGATTTTGCTGTTCCAACCTGCAATCAGAGATCTGTATTTAATTGTTAGTACTTTTACCTTCACTGATTTAATAATAAAAATAGAGCTAATAAGTCCTACCCTTCCGCCTAAATGCAAATGATAGTGATGACATAACTAAAGGCAACTTACGCTTCCCAGAAAAACAAACAACTTTGCTGAAACAGAATAAACAAGCAAGCAAGAAAAGGAACATGCAGTGCTGCCTTTTCTGATGAATGCTAGAGTTAACTTTCACATTCAGGCAAATTATACGTGCATATATGCACACATGTATATGTACACGTATATATATGTAGCTATAGAGATATAGATATAGTGGGAAAAGTTCATTCATAAAACAACAATGTGATTTTTATTTGCATGATTCTCATCTGTTTTCTCATAGACCCATATGAGAGTGTGTATACTATACGCTAATAAAAAAACCCTTGCCATTCTGTACCACTGTGATTCTCTCCTCCAGATGCCCTCGCCATCAGAAGTGCAGTTCAGAAACCTAAAAGGAGATTTACTTATCACTAGCGTGTTTTAAAGTTACCTATGAGCCACGGCATGGTAAATATGTAAGTGATTATGTGATGCGCTTAACCATATCCCTCCATAGACGGCTCTAATCGTTTGTCCCAGGTTTGTTTCGTTCAGGGTCTAGTGAAAAGTCTTGTTGGAGCCGTCATTCCCACTTGGAAATATACTGGTGGGGGGATGCGAGTGTGTTTCGGTGTGCACGGAGCATAAAAAGGGAGGGAAACGCAAGTTCTGGTATAGCCTCACCTAGATTTTTGCTTCAAAAGAACAGTCTCGTAACCAGTGGATATTACCCTTATTTAATTCTCAAAAGTGTTGCAGCCTTTTGGGACTTGCAGTGCTTTACAATGAGGTTTTGCTTATTTTTATGAGAATGCAACTATTTTTCTTTCCCTCTTTTTCAAACTGTCTTCCAAGGCTGAGAAAGAATTCTTCTTTTTTACTCCACAGCCAGACTTCAGCCAGATCTTTCGGCAGATACCTGCCTCCTCTTGGATATGATTAATTTAACAGGCTATCTAATCTTAAATACTTGCGATCAGATAATTTCTGGGTAGAAAGCAGGCAAGGGGAGGGGGGGGGGGCTGCGAGTTCTTTTCCTTCCGCTAATGCAGGGCGAAGACTTAACTTGGAGGGCCTCCAAGCTAATGGGGAGCTCGGCGAGGTCTCCCCCGCAGACCGGCCGCTGCCCACCCCATCCCTCCGTCACCGTCACGGGAGAGCTGCCGTGAGCGCCGCCAGCTCCCGCCGCCGCGGACCGGGAGCGCCCCGGAGCGGAAGGGCTTCTTTCACGTGTTCTACCTCCCTGTAAAAGATGCCCCTGCGAAATCAATTGTGAACCGCTCTGAATTCCCCACTGCAGGGAAAAAAAAAGAAAAAAGAAAAACCACCACAACCCAAGAGAGCCCGGGCTTCGTGCCCCCTTTGTAGCTCGAAATTCAGGCTCCCTGGCCAGGCGGCTCCGCGCGAGGAGAGCTTTCACCTCTCGGTCTTAGGTTAAGCAGTTCTTTGCAGCTAACTTTACAGGGATGCTTTACTCACCTTAGGGTAGGGTGACAATGGCAGGTTTTTCTCAGACTCCCTCTCGTTTAGTCTTTCCTCTCAAATCACGGATAACCCCAAATACACTTGGAGGACTCCCTAGAGATAATTCTTTGAAACGGACTTTGCAGACGGTCCGCATTCATTTCCCCGACTGAGAATAGTAAATCCGCTCGCTTTAAGTCTAATTCGCTAGCCTGTTACTGTATTCTGTTACACGGTCTTGAGAGCGGGGGGGGAATGCTGGTAGTTGCTTTGCTTATTTATTTAGGCGGTTTGTTTTATTTCCTTTATTTTTGTTTTTGGAGTTTTCGCTGGTTTATTTTGCCCCGCTGGAGTGGGGGGTGGGTTTTGCGATACCGTTCTTGGATAGGAGCATCCCGGACCAGGTCGCAGGAAGAGGACTCTAAGCGCATTTCCCTACGGCAGCATGGGTCTCTTACTGGCTACCCAGATGCAAACCTAAGTCAGTACGAAGAAGGACACTTCAAATTTTTCCTCCTTTCTGAACGGAAGGGAGGGGGCACGGACTCAAATACAAATACAAATGCCTGTCGCCTGCAAATCGCAGTTTTACCAACGGGCAGGTGAGTGCCGGGACGTGAAAGAGGTCCGCGTAAACACCGACTTTTAAAGGCGGCCGGGCTCTGAGCGGCCGGTTCCCCCGCGGAGCCGGGCAGGGCGGCTCTCCCACGAGGCAAGAGCGCCCCCAGCCCGCGGGACGCGCAGCGCGGCCGCCGCGCCCGCCCCCCGCCCGCCCGGCCCGGCCCGGCCCCCGCCTCGCCCCGCGGACACGCGTGTCCGGGCAGGGCGGCTTTGCGCGGGGCGTTGAGGCCGCGGGTGTCTGGCAGAGACGGGTCCCCGCTGTCCCGGAGACACGCGGGGGTGGGTGCCGCTCTCCACAGCGCTGGGCGCGTGGAGCTCCACCCGTGCCCCGCGGGACCTACGGGGCATCCCTGGGCAGGTTTGAGCCGGGCAGACAACACGTCGGCAGTTCTGTCAGAAGTTAACGCCGGCGTGTGCTGTGCGTGAGTGCACGGTTCCCCGTGCACCGGTGCCATTTCCTACGGTGCGAAGGAGACAGCCGCTCGGCACCGCTTGCCCCTACGCTGAGGTGTCTCAGCTCACAGCATCACAGAAAACTTGATTTTCTGTATATTAAAAAAATAATTATTTTCACGAGGTTAGCGATGGCAGGAGCAAGGGGGTTAAAGTCATCCACCGGGTAGGACACGAGCCGTTGCTCTTTCCCTCCGCCACGTCGGGACAACAAAACAAGAACAAGTCGATCCACAGAGGGCCCCGTCCCCGGGGTCCTGCCCACGCACCCGCACGCCTGCCCCCACCCGCAAGCACGAGCAAGCTGAGCAAATCAGTGGTTTAAACTTCCGCCCCTATCCCGAGATTTCGGTTTGCGGCACGTAAATCTCCGTATCTCCAGAACGCAATCATGGAATTTGGCGAGTGGGAAGACAAAGGGAGTGCCTGGAGCTCTCCGATGAACGTGAACGTTGCCCGTGATCGGGTCGGCGGTTGTAGGGGCGCATTTGCTCCGCGGGCGCACTCAGAGCAAAACCTAGCTCAGTTTTAGGTGTACGGCTTTTTACAAGGTCTTCCTCCTTGCTCTCCCAGAATTTTTGGCTTTTAGTCGCTTTCTTGCGAATTTAGGAATATTACCACTCTTTACACAACTCCCGAAAGGTACGAGAAGCCCGTAGCTTTTTCTCAAACGACAGGCTCAGATTTTTTAGAAATAGTTCATTACGGAATCCGCCTATACTCGCCATACTAAAATCGTCTTTCCGACAGGGGTGGAACAAGGAGCAAATTTCATCCCGGAATGAGTGGTGACGGGGAATTTTGCACAGCCCCCATAATATTTCTACGCTCAACCGTGACCAAAAAGGCAGGGCACGCTCAGGGATCTGCGGGAACCGCGCTCCCTCCCGTCTTGATACCAGCGGACACAAATCACGAGTGTAGCTACCTGATTCCTGAGTTCAAAAGAGGAGTAAAATCCGCACTCACCCGGTGCCGGCGGGGGACTCCCATTCCCAAGTGTCATCGTGCGCCTTTCTTGCAGGTAGAGGCATTTCTCCTGGCATCTTAAAAAAGGCAAACACAACATTGCACCCGTGTGACTTTCTCTGGCGTTAGTGGCAAAGGAGCAAACAAAGAGCACGTTAACAAAACAAGCTAAAAAAATCTACAGATAAACCATAAGAACTGCTAAACCGGCGAAGAAACTTCCAACTTACCGATTGAAACGAAAGAGCCCGAGGGGGAGGGGGGAGGCCGGGGGAGGAAACACTTTGAGGAAGAGACCAAAAAAAAAAAAAAAAAAAAAAAAAAAAAC
>VYZW01020116.1:63491-86758 GCA_013401315.1 Balaeniceps rex
CTGTAAAAAATTTTTTGGTTTAACCTTTCCCACCGGCCGCCCAATCAGGGACGGCGGCGTGCCGGCGCGTCTGCCCGCCAGCCGGCCAATGGCGGCTCGCCTCTCCGCCTCTCCCCGCGCCCGCCCGCCGCCGACCCGCCCCCCGCCGCCGCCTCGGCTCCCGCGGCGCAGGGATACCGGCACAGGGGCGCATCACCGCGGCGGTTTGCGCGCCCCCTCCCCATGCCCCCCCGACCGTCGCTCCAAGCACAAATCCCCTCACGCCAAACAAACAGCGCCCGTCCCACGGCTGCGGGCCCGGCCGGTTTTCCTACTTCGTAGTTTCTCCGGTGGACTAAAGTTGCCCCGTCCCTCTTTGCCCCCTCCTTCGGCGGCGAAGGAGGCGGGGTGGGAGGCCGGGTGGGTGAGGATTCCGCGGCGCACCGGCAGCGGAGGTACTACTTTGCGGATCCCGCCGAAGTCACTCGGCGAGTTTATTTTTTCTAGGCCCCGGTGTCGGTTATTTCTATTTATTATTTCACCGAGAGAGGAGAAAAAAAAATCAGCTGGAGGGGACGCAGACGGCGGGGCGGGCCTCCGGACGCCACGGGCCCGGGGTCCGACAGCGGCCCGGGGCCGGGCGGTACGGAGGCCGCTGCCCGCGGCCTGCCGGGGAAAACGGTCTCCCCCGGCCCGCTCGGTCCCTGTCTGCCACGCTCCGGAATGTGAGTTGGGAAGGAACGGAAACGAGCAAAACCTCTCCTCTCTCCTCCTCTCCGCTCTCTCTGTGTCTGCGGCGGCCGGGCGCGGCGCCAGGCCGGCGGCGGAGCCGGGCTTCGAGCTTCCCTGCCCGTCGCTCCCTCCCCAGCACCGCGCAGCTCCCGCTCGCCCGCCGCTTCCCCTGCGGGGCCGCCGGAACAACGCGGGGGGCGTCGGGGTCCTTCTATGTCCTCCTTTGCGCTGCCGGGTGGTTTCAGCCAGAAAAGCGCAGGCCGCGCGTCAGGTGTAACAAATAAATAATAACGTTAATAACCCACGAAATATATATTGCGATTTCTTGTCGCCCCCGGCCCGGCCCGCGGTATCTGGCCACGAGGTTTCGGTTCCGTGGGGTTTAGTCTTGCTGGGGGAGGGGAGAGGGCGGGGGGGAGCGGCTCCTGTGCTCCCGGGGCAGATGAAACGGTCTGGTACCGCCACTTTCTGCCCAACGTCCTTTAAGTACATGCGGTGGTAGAGACTCAGGCTTACGGCTACAATTACCCGGGACCAAGGAATTGGGTGTTAATTCCCCGCATCACATCTTTTCTTACTGTCAGCGTGGGGGGGGGCGGGAAATCAACCCTGGAACAAAGCGAAATAAGTCGCGCAGCTTTCTTGCTCGGGAAGTAGAGGGGGAAATGTAATGGATAGAGAGCGTGCTGATCGCATTCAAACCGAAGCTGCAGGCAAAGGCAACGTATAGCGCCGCGTTAAGCGGCCTAAAGTTTACGTTTGTGCTGCAGGAAAAAAAGTTCCGTAGAATTAATACGTGCAGCTCAACCCCAGCTAAAACAATTTATCCCGGGGAAATTCAGGTTAGAGCTCAGTGCAGCAAACGGGGTTGTGTGTAGATGTGAGGTTTATATATGTGTTTGTGTATGCGTGTGTGTGAGGGAGGGAGAGCGAGTGTGAGAAAGAGAGTAAATAACGAGAACAATTACAATGGACCGGTAATAAACAATTGCAATTGGGAATGGCATGAACTCTGTGCATTGGATTAACCTCGAATGACCTTACCTCAATTGTATTTATTTATCCAATTTCATAACAGGTTGCTACTGACAAAAAAAGAGATAAAAGTCAATGATCAACCACTCTTATTTTTTACCTTTTTTTTTTTTTAGAAATGCGGTTTAAAAAAAAATCATGTCGATTTGTAATTATTTCATTGCTTAACGCTGAAGTCAATGTATGGGAATTCTCGAGGAAGAGTGCGGTGTGGAGTATATGACTTGACTCTACCATGGCAAGGGGTAAGAGGAAAGGTAAGATTCCTGCATATTATTATGATTATGACGATCATTAACTAATATGTGTCATTATGGTGCACTAGGATCCTATTAGGGTGGCTGGGCCCAGCGCGTTTTCCTACTCGGTCTAGCATGTAATGATTCGGTGTAACCGGATTCTTGAGAAAGGACAGGTTACGTAAACATTTACTGATGTGGAGTAACTATACTATTTGTACTCTGATATGCAGGAAGGAAAGTGTTGATTAACACAGAAGAAAAAAAAGCGAAATTAGCTGATTGCATGCTCATAAGTGCAAGCTGTCATTGAACTGCTTTTAAAATAGACACAGCTGGGTGTTTGTGTTGAAAAATTTCTTGTGTTTTTGCTAATACTGAAATAAGCATGATTTTGTATACCAAACATTTTCAGATCATTAAAATTTGTAATCTGTGCTGGTTTTAAACACAAAGAAAAGAAACAGATTCATTTCGCTGTAAAATTTGCTGATATTATATTAACTCAATCAGGTCTGTACAAATGGTGTATTGTGCCTTATCAAATCTCTTTGATCCATTTAATACACAAAGTGCCAAACGTGTGTATTGTTTGTTAACATTGAACGTTTTATTCAAATCCCAGCTCTGCAGCGAACTGGAGGAGTTCTCGTTTAATGTAACACTGACATTGCCTGTTGAAATTTTAATGCATTGAGGTGTTTCTTAGGTCAAAGCTGAGTTTACTTTGCGTCGTGATCAGAGATGAAAATGTAGCAGGGAAGAAAACAAACGTTTTATATTTTTGCATTTCTGAGCAAAGGGCTAACACCGAAAGACGCATGCTTTTAAAACGTTTGATGATCTAGATTTAACATTCAGTCATTTGTCACGCGTGCAGAATAAAGCTCTGTGCACAAACTTAGGTTTTATATTATTTTTTTTAATGCCGTGGATATACAGTGCTACCAAAAAAGGGAATGTTGCGTCCAATATGTAGTACATATCTTTCTAAGCCCATGAAGATTAATTCACTGTTTACAGGACAGAAACGGATATGTAAGAGAAGCCACCTCAATTATTATTTCTGCTGGACTTTAACTTTCGAGTCCCTCTATTTTTTTTTCTTCCGCAGAAAATTCTCCGTTTATAAAACTGGAGATATTTACTTTGGAAATGCGGGAGTCTTGCTCTGACGCCAATTCTTCCCTGAGCTCTGCCCTGGCCACGACTCCTGTTCACTTCAGTGGGAGCTTTGTGCGTCGTAGCACTCACTTCATGAGCGGCAGATTTGACCCCTCGGCTCTGGCTAAACTCGGATTCTTGTAAGAAGGTCCCTCATGGCAGAATTTTCTAGCAGGGAAGTTTTGGTGGAGTGTCTGGAGAAGAAACTGGCGCGTGGAGGGGAAGGGCACGGCCCCAGCCCTGCGGAACACGGGTGGGTGTGCAGAGGGGATCCGGCTCTCTGCAGAGCGTGGATGCTCCCTCACCTGCGCGCTCGCCTGCGGTATGGACCCGCCTCACTGGGCGGCGGGGATGGGCTGAGAGTGTCCAACTCCGGGGTCAGGGTGGGGGTGAATAGCTGAGCTGAAACGTCCTGGCTGAAGTGCCATTCAACAGCGATCTCCACGCAGTTCTTGGGTATAACTCGCAGGGACAGTGTTTCAACTGCACACTTTTCTCCCTCGTATTTTATTTTATTTAGTTAGTTATTTAAAATTAAAGGCCAAAGAAAAACAGACCCTCTCCACTGTAAGCTCAATGGATATAGCGTACCCCCCGCCACCCCCCAGCTCCAGCCTTCAATCCCCCTTCACACGGGTATAGCGGCTCTGTACTCAGGCTCTTTCAAGGGGTTAAGCTGCTAAAATGTACTGACAACTTAAGAAATGAATGAGGGTTTTTTCAGCCATGAAGAAAGGGTATTTAATAACCACGCTTCGATGGCATCGCGCTTCCATGAAACGAGTCGGGACACTTTGGTTTAACAACCAGTAATATCACATTCGGTACAGTAAATGCCTGGATGTATGCATACATAATGCTATTCCCCCTTGACTCTAAGCTTGCCTTATTTATTCCAGGTTACCTGGGCAATTAAGGTAAGGGCTGCTCAGCAGACACTGATATCCTGCTGCTAAGGCATGCTGAATGGGGACGGAGCGGTGGGCTAACAAAGAGAAAGAGGTAGTCAAACATTTTGAAGAGGGGTGAATGGGATTGAAGGTGGATGGATGAATGGAGGCGAAGAGGGAGAGGAAGAAGTATTCAACGGTCCACCCTTCTACCAGCATCTGTAGATTTAAGTTTAGGTGTCCGTCTCTAGCCAACTTCTAGTTAATCCTCAACAGCTGGTAGTGGTGCTAACGTTTAGTGATTAGAAGTTAGTCTATTTAGCATGCTGTATCCTTCTTCCATGGGTTTTGGTTACAGGTTATACGATTAGGATTGCGAGAACAGTAGTGAACTAAACTTCCCAGTAAGAGGTCTTCACACCAGGGAAGTGTTACTTTGCTGCAGCAGCCCTGCCTCGTCAGTCATTAGGAAGCTGCAGGTTGTCAGAGGCTTCTCTTGCGCGCACACACGCGCAGACACACACACACGCACACGCAAAACCACAGCACTAAAACTAAATTAAGAAGCCGATGATTAAGACAAGCGTCTACGAGGCCTGTCATTTCAGCATCCTTCCATCATAACATTGTGGCACCGAGAAATTTGCTTGAAAACCCTGGAAATAATGTCTATGGGAGAGCCTCATGTTTGAGAGAGCATAAATGTTAACATCAAATATAGGCTGGGAACTGCCTCGGATGCAAGATAGTATTCCGCAGAGGAAAGGAGCACTGCAGAGACCTTTGGGCTATCTGCGCACTCCAGAAACTCTGGTAAGTATCTCTCCCTTCTATTGCAGCAGGTACGCAGGCACTGTGTGACTGGAACTGGACCGAGTTTGAAATCCGCAGCTATGTTCCCTTCGGAGACTTCGGGGAACTCCCCCTAAAGATAGATCTGTAATGAAAAGTCCCTACTGGATGACTAACGGTTATTGGCACTCTGTGCCCCTTTAAAGAGAGCAGCACATATTGTGCCGAAGACCTTGCAAGCACCCTTTAAATACAAACATTTTAGGTCCCCCTCCCATGCATCCCCACCCCTGTTGTTTTCGGGCTAGTTATGTTGTATCTCCTCTCCCCCCCTCCTTTAAGCTCTCTAGTCTTCCCTCCCCCCACCCCCACTCAGAACTAATTGCTCAGTTGCTTAAATGTTTCAAGAAGAGCTAAATTTCTCCATCCGATGATCTTTTGATAAGCTGCACTGTACCATAAAGAACAGCCAGCGGGGCACTATACACCTTTGAGAAGCCCGCGCAGTTAAGGGAGAGGTAGCATTAAAACAATGACATTAATCAGCTAGGTGCAAAGAGTTCCCCTCCTGTTGAACTTCAGGAAGTTTCTTGGACGGGCAGAGGTTGGACGGAGAACGTGCAAATGGGAAACAATGGCTGTAGGAGCCAGAAAGCTTTGCTGGTGTCGTAAGCAAAAGACAAGATAGAATAGTGACAGAAAGAGATCCGGGTAAACATTGGAGTATACATTTCCCACGGCGGCTACGCTGGGTGGAGAGGTCTGAATTAATCGCCTTAATTAAAAGCTGAAGATTTTATTTATTTATTCCTGTAGCTGTAGAATACCGTCCACGGAAAGCCTATTTAGAGAGTGTAGAGCATCCACTAGATTTTGTGTGTTCAGCTGCCACTGCCAGAATTTTTCAGAACAGAATATTTTTACACTCGCTGCCAACTTTAACGTTAAGACGTGCAGTTTTTTAGATCCCACATGTCTCTATTATTTCATATGCCAGCGTGCACAAGAGAGCCGTCACACCTGCCTAGGTAATATGTGTCCCTGTGTAACAAAAGCTATCCTTAATTCAGGAATCAAACCGAAAATTAAAATATCCCTTAAGAATTATCCACAGAGTTATGCAGACGACGATAATAAAATGCGGGGGGGGGGGGAAATGGACAAATTAAAAACCTCTTACTATTCTTGAGGTTTAAATACATCGTTTTGTTTTCTTCTGTGTTTACTGTTAAAACATTCTTGGCCAACACAGTGCTTTTGCCGGAGTTATCAGATTGGATTAAAGAACCGGGAAATAAAATACAGGGAAAGAGAAAGACCTGAAGGAAAAAAAAAAAAACCCACCCAAATAGTGCTTGAAGAGACTTCTAGCTGCTCTTTGACTCCTAAGAAACTCTTGCTGGAATATTTTCATGGTGTTGTTCTAAAGCTCTTCAGCCTCTTATAAAAGTCATCTTTGGCAAATGACACACGGATCTGGTTTTGCAGTTTTTCGGTAACTCGAGAGAAAAGACGCGCCCCCCCGACCTTCCCTCCCTCCCCCAGCACAGGGACAGATACGGTCTCTCTCCAAGCGCTGTGCCACCCCAGCGCTCCGCAGAAGGCAGCCGGGCGCGGGGGGCGCCGGCGCCCGGGGGTGCCCGTCCGTCCTACCTGGCCGTGCCGCGGTGCGCCCGCCGCTGCCCGCTTGGCGCCACTCCGCCCCGCCGCAGCCCTCTCCCCGCACCGCACCTCCACCGAACCCCTCGGCTTAGCGGAATCTCGGGCTCGGCAAGATCAGCTGCGGATCCAATTTTTAGGGCCTACAAAAGAGCAACATCCTCCCCTATCCGCCCCCCCTCCCGCCTCGGGGCCCCCTTGTAACCATAGCAAAATGCCCGGGGTAGCACAAAAGCCATAAACAGCTATACACCCCTCTAGGAGGAGGCGTTTGGCGAGACTCGGAGCAAAGCCGATTTTAGCTTTCTCCGTGCCTGGGGCTCAGGCGGGAGGAGGAGGTGTCGGAGCGAGGTGCCGGTGCCCGTTCCGGCCGCCGCACGGTAGCGGTGGTACCCGCACTTTGCGGGTGTCGGGATGACGGGGCTTGCTCTAGCTCCAAGGAGGTTGCCCGGGAAGAAGACCATGCCCGTTCCTTGGTCTTCTCGCATGAGTAGGGCTCGCAGGAGTTGACTTTTTATGTAGGTTGTTCTGAACACTTTTTATGTCGGGCAGGGTGGTCTCCATGTTTTCCCTCTTTCTTTCTTTAGCGGAGGGAGGAGGGAGTGATGGTAAAGGGCTTGTTGGATGATTATAACCGCTACCACTTATAAATAAGTTTCTTGGGGAAGGGCTGATATCGTACCCTTGATATCAGTGGGTGTGTTCACGTATTATTTTAATATGATATGTCTTTTATACAGAGCTTGTTTTCCTCCTCCCTCCCTCCNAAACACACAAAAATGACTGGCAACAAGTTAAATCCCATTTGTGTCCCTCCCACCGAGCACGGACGGTGCCTCGCTAAAGCCTGGGGTTTGTAGTTTTGCGACAATAATTTGACCAAGAAAGAGAAACGGCTGCAGACAGACTTTCCGTACAGTGACAATGCGGAGGGGAAAAACGTTGAAAGAAACAGTTCTCCCGGGATGCATCTCCTTTGTGTGTTTTCTCCTCTCCATCTTCTAGATGGGGCGCTCGCATAGGCTTCCGCGCGCACGCACACACACACACACAGAGGTTATGTTTCCTAGGTAGGTTTTAGAAAACAATGTTTATTATAATCGAGTTACAAACTCCACCTAAATAACGAAAATATGCCTTAGCTCCGGAAACTCCAACGAATATATAATTTCCATTTGCCTACTAGCAGAATACTAGCAGCTGATGACATTACACTTTATTTTCACACTCATTTCAAAACATCAATAAAAGAGGGTAAAGAAAAGGCTCACAAGTCCTTGTCCCCGCTGGAATTAATAAAACGATATCCTTTTAGGAGTAGATCACTTTTTTTTTTCTTCTTCCAAGGAGACCACAAGCTAATTTCTTTGGTTATATTAGATAGTGAATCCGCAAAAGCAAGAAGCGTCTTCTCACTGAGGGTCGTGATCATGTCCCACTAAGGCTTCACTGAAAGGCTCTCGCAGTGAGCCACCTGGATTCCCGCTCCTTCCCTTATTTTTACCTTACAGAATCGCGGAAAAACCGTTCGTGTTTGGCTGTGCTGAATGTACCTAAGAGATACCTTTTCACACAATCGCACGGTTTGCAAATGATAGTTTAACTTTATCTGTTGTGGCGGGCACGTGTTTTGTCATATGAAATTAACTTGTGAAAGCCTTTGTATCATTTTTTGATTTGTGTTTGGCGACAACGCGGATCATATCTCATCGCGTTGATGGTTGATACAATTGCGAAATTAAAGGCGTGTTTTCGGCTTTGAAAAACAACAAAAAAACCAACCCTCTGAGAGCTCATCTTCAGCAAAACAACACGAGGAGCAGTATAATAACGCAGCACAATATTTTCCATGCGTGTGCGGTATCTCCATGTACTTCTGCATCATCCTGCTTCTCTATTGTCTGTGCCTAAAGATAGCCAAGGCACTGCTGGGCTTGCCACCTATAATCGCCACCTAAAAGAACATACGGACAGTATACGGATAATCGCTCTAATTGCTTGGAGGAATGTAATTGGCGTTATATTTTCCGTGTCTGTACCTATTCTCCCGTGGTAAATATTAGCCACCGAACTGCTTGTCTTGACGTGTTTCTGTGTTTGAGCCCCACGAAGCGCACCAAATCATTGCAATAAAGTGATCAAACCTTCCTAGCACGGCGCAGTTTTGGTTTCTGCTTCCCATCTCAAAGGAGGACACCGCGTTGAGCCAAATGTTCTGGTTTATGCGCTCCTCCGGACTTCAGGATTTTAAGTCTAAGGCTTTCAGTATGTTGGGTCTGAAATGATGATTTTCCACATTTCAAAAGGGACGAGGCTCTATTTATAAATGTTACAGAAGGTTTCGTTACTTCAGGAACAACAAAACAGGAATAGAGCTGCAATTTTCAAGAAAACAGGATTTCAAAATATAGAAATAAAAAAAGTAGCGGAGACGATGTATAATTCAATCAAATTACAGAAAATTGCTTTAAAATTCAGAACAGTAGCGATCCATTATGTCTCTGTTTTATTAGTGACAAGTACAATTACTCTAAAATAAAGAACACTGGTGAATATATAATTGGCTGTAATCATGTTAGTGTTTGAATAAAAATGACGGGGACATTTAACACTTTGACAACAAAATGTTCAGAAACAGCTTATTTATTCAAACAGTTTTTATTTGCATCCACGTGAAGGAGAAACACACTTTTGCTTACGATAAATCAAGGTTTTTTTCGCTTTCAATAAATACATAACTAAAAAAAATTTATTATTTTATTACCCAAGGCTTAATAAAGTCTCCTGAGTACGACTGTATTATTATTGATTACTCAGTACCCAAAGGACGCCATCTACAGGAAAAGGTCTTTAGCCTTAACACAAATCTAATCACTGTTGATTTAAAAAAAAAATCATCAGAGTTAATTTTCCTCTATAAACCCGGCTCCGATTTTACCCCCAACACCGATCACAATATTTGCTTTGTAATTGCTTCTTGCGATTCAGTTTGTTATAATTTGACACGATCTAGGAATCTGTTACAAGAGGCCTTTTCTCTGAGATACGGCGTTTAAAAAAAAATAAATTGAACTCCACGAAGAAGCACTTTTTCTCCTTCTAAAGCCACTCTTTTCTCTCAGGATTGACTTGATCGTCCCTGAAAATGCAGAAAAGCCCATGAGATCCCTCCCTTCAAACCAAGCGTGTGGAAGATGCTTGCAAAAGAGCCCTGAGAACAAAACAACTTGATTGAAGGCAGTTTGTGCAACAATTGGGTCATGGAATAACTAACATTTATTTATCTTTAACTTATTTCCTCTTGGATAATGTCAATAAATACCAGCTATGCCAAGCATACTCTCATCT
This sequence comes from Balaeniceps rex, assembly GCA_013401315.1. Classification (NCBI taxonomy): domain Eukaryota; kingdom Metazoa; phylum Chordata; class Aves; order Pelecaniformes; family Balaenicipitidae; genus Balaeniceps; species Balaeniceps rex. The sequence goes on from VYZW01020116.1 coordinate 73,330, forward strand.
GTTCTTACAACACATCCTTTGCCCCATAGCTTGGTACTTAAAGGTGTCATTTAGCCGTGTTACTCAGAGTCCTTGCTGGGAAAGCCATCGAAGTAGAAAGAATGCCCCTTAATATTTTGATCATACAAATACAGACCCGCGGAGATGGCATATGCCCTCCGTGATGCGACTCCAACACCCCAGTTCAAACTACAGAAAATACGAGGAGAGCTAGAGGAAACTTTCAGGACTCCTCTTTCTGCTACCTTCTTTTTTTTTTTTTTTCGATTTTAATCCCCACCGAATTTTTCTTTTTCTATTTTTATTTTTTCTTTATCTTCCCCTCTCGACAAGTCTCCAAATTTCTGCCCCTGCCGTGTGTGTGCGCTCGTAAGGGGGTGGACCCTACACTGACCCGTGCTGATCCTGACTCCCGTGCGGGGGGAGCGCAGCGCAGTCCGGCTGCGCCTTCACAACTGGCTCCCAAACGTCTCTCCTGCCCCGGCGGGTTTCGCCAGCCTTTGCGGCTCCTTACAAATAAAGTAGCTCTGGCTTCTTTCTAACTCAGGCCAGAGATCTGGACGGGCTTGGAAAAATTCAGGGGTGGATTAAACTATGCAGTGAGGAGTCAAAAGCAGAGGTGCGTTGACACAAAGGCTGAGAAAAATGACCTAGGGTGCACCCTCGATTTTATGTGCTATTTTGAAAACCAGGGACAAAAGCCTGGAAACTATTGTTATTTGTGCTCCCACTGGAATCAGGCTCAAAGTTTATAGCGAAGGTCTCCCTCTGTCTTCTCGCTTCTGGGCATTGACGGTGAATGTCCCAAATCGAGACACTGTGTCGTATCCCTGCTTTTAAACTTGAGGAAATCTCAGGAGAGGAGGTTTCCTTCCCTCGGGCCAGCCGCTCCCGCAGGCGCAGCCGGGGCCCGGCGGGTCCCTCCCCGCCGGGAGCCGGGGCGGGAGCGCCCCTCTGAACCAGGAGGTCTGTCATTTCTCGGGTGCCTCGTACCAAACCGCAGATGTCAGTCTTTTCCTACGTGTTCGGGCTGCTAATGCGGGCACTTCACACAACAGAAATGCTCATCTCTGGAGCCTTTCCCAGGGCCAGCAACCGATTTCGTGCGTCGCCTCGGTCGCAGGCAGCCCCGGGGCCCCGGGCTGGGGAGCCCGGGGTGCCCAGCAGCCGCTGCCGATGGGGCCATGATCCCCTCGGAGCCGAGCACCCCGCAGTGCCCCGCGGTCTCCCGGCGCCCTACTACAAACCGGCTGAAGCACAAACTGGGCACGTCCCCGCGGGGACACGCTACCGAGGTTCCCAGCTCGACACCTCCCGTGTGTCTTCCGCAGAGACCATTTTCTCGGTGTAATTCACACCAAAAAGCCCCTCACCTAGCAGCCCCGCCCGGGTGTCGCCAACCAAGGGAGCCCCGGCAGGGGCCGCGGAAAGCCTTGCCGTCCCTGGGACCCCCCAGGCTCCCCCCTGGGACCTCGTGCCCGCGGTGCCCAGCGAAGGGGCGAGGGGCCCCCGCGGCCCCGCACAGGCAGGGCCGTGCCGAGCCGTGCCCGGCGGCCGTCCCCGGGNCGGGGGAACACACCTCGCACATCCCCGCCCCTCGACACGCGGTTTCCCGTTGATTTTCTAGGGATCAGACACTGTTGTATTCGCCCCCACCCCCCAACGCCCCAAAGTTTTCGGTGCAGTGTTGATATCAGTACAAAGCGCGTGCTCCCTCTTCGAGGTGTCGTTTTCGCATGTTTACGCACACGGGGCACCGAGAGAAAAAAAATCTAAACGTTTTCATCTCCCTCCCCCTCCAAGACCTCCGTGAAAACAAAGCAGAAACGCGGGAGTGGCGGTCCCTTCCATCTTCCCACTCCGAGGTGTCCCCGTAGGCCGGCACTCTTCCTGCGCGCACTGCCCGAGCCTAGCGTGGGCACTTCTCGGAGCTGTGAAGAAGGAGAAAAAAAAAAAAAAGCAGTATTGTTGAGACACCGCTGGCGAAACTAGCTCTTACTATTTAAATCTTAGTGTCAGCTCTCGTTAACAGCTCAAGTAATCTTTTCCCCCGGGCAGACCTTGTCTGGTCTATCGACTTAATGGAAAACAAAACACATGTTTGTATTCTATTACTACAATCTCGTTCCTTGCCTTGCGGAGAGCAGGGACAGGCTTCGCCTGCATCGTGAGGGGCTTCCCGAAGCGACAAAGCTTTCCTTTCTTTCCTCCCTCCTGCCCTCCCAGGAAAAGTTATTATAAAAAAGTTATTATAAAAAGAATTCCGGCGTCCGTCTCCTGCCCTTCCTCATGAATGGGGGCCGCAATGGCAGCCACAAGAAAAGGCTTTCACTGAAGCCGCGGAGGCTAAAAAGAGTCCAAGAAAAATAGTTACTGGTATGTTCAGCCAAACTCAGCAAAGCACAATAGTCTCTGCGGGAAACTTTGGAGGTTATTTGTGCATCAGGTGAAGTGCTGAGCGGCTCGGATCCAGCTGCCAGGACCACAGCATCGCCCAGGGAAGCCGGCCGTGAGGAGACGAGCACGCTAGGCAGTAACAAGCGACAGACTGAGAGTTTCGAGCCAACCCAAAACAAACAAAGCTCTCCCGACTCTCCCACCGGGAAGGTGGCTTTGATAAGGAAACAGGGAAAGTTTTGAAGAGCTGGACACGCTTATTTTAACTCGTCTGTGCAGAACAAGCTGCTTCCCCCCCCCAAACCCCTTCCCTGAGACAATGGAAGGGGGAGGGTGAGAGTAAGAGCTTGATAAAAGGAAGGAATAAATTTCTCACGCAGCGAAGGCAGGAGATGTCCGTAGGAGTGGCGACCTGACCTGAATAAGGGAGAGGATTCTGGTGCACGAAAAAGAAATGATTCATCTCACCCTATCTTCAGTGCCTTCGCTGCGATACGGGTCTGTGCGCAGTTCCAAGCACAGGACACTTGAACCTAACAAGAGTAACGGATCGAAACCAGCTGTCTTAATGTTCACCTCTTTGCTCTACTGACTAAGATCTTTATAAGCCATCTCCAGCTGACCATTCCCGACCCCCTCTCCGCTTCGGGACGCGCCGATCTCAACAGGGAAAGTGCGAATGTGGAATTGCCCAGAGGCAGCACCGCGCCCGGGGCGCTCCCTGCGCGGCTGCGGAGTCGGGCTGCTTCTTCCCAGTGGAGGGAGCAGGGCCCCAGTCCCGGGTCCCTCTCCCGCCGGGGATCCCTCTCCTGCCAGGGAGACCCTGGTGCCTCGGGCATAGAGAGTAGGGCCCACAACTTTCCCGGTTTTGAAGCGGCGTTTGCTTTCAAGTGCTTGGCTGTAAATAAACGCTATGGCAGTAACAACACAGCCGTCCTGCATTCAGAGCGGAGGCTGCCTCTGCACCTTTCCTTTGCAACACACGCCGTCAGCGTTTTAATTCCAGCTCCAAAGGGAACCTGTAATTATGAGCACCCCTCGTCCCCTCCCGCTCACATTCTCTTGTTCGAAACATTCACTGAGGAAGGTTATTTGGATTGCGAGTAAAATCAAACAGGGAGGGGAGGAAGAAAAAAAAAAAAAAAGCCCACAAACCCAACAACCCAGCAAACCCTTCCATTTGCTATTTACAAAACTCATTGTCATGCTTCACTCAGGCTGTCTGCCTAGCTTGGGGAAATAAATGTGACTGAACCAGAGACAAAGCCGATGCAGCTGTATTCGAATTTCTCAAACACTGTCAAACGTGCTCTTGTCTCATAATTCTCAGGGTTGTTGTTACTATTGTGATCATCATACCTAATGTGAACATACTAGAAAGAGAGGTGCTCGGTGGCGTAGAGACCTCGTTCCGGTCGGGAGTGCACAGAGATTTCTTTAGCAAAAAGCCAAAGGTTCCTTTTCCCTCCTGCTTGGAAGCCTTGGCAGATAAACTAAGGAAAACTTGAGACCTGCAATTTCCATCTTTTTTCTCTCTCTCTTTTTTTTTTTTTTTTTTTTTTTTTTGATGTTCCTTGTGTTTCCCTGATTCCCGCAGAAGTGGGTAGATTTGACTGCCTAATTCCCCAGATGATAACTCGCTTCGGCAACCTAGCGCTGCAGCCGCGGAGGGGACGAAAACCACAGCAGCGAGATCTTGCAAGGGGAAAGGCGTCCGCTGGATGTCACATCCAAGCCGTCATGCCAGCTTCCCTCTCTGGACGGTTGTTAGGAGCCTGCCAGTATGTTTGCTTTCACCAGGGCTACTACGAAGCAGATCCTTGCCCTTGACTCCTTTGGAGAGGAGGAGGCTAAAACACACTGGAGCCGCCACAGGAGGTGTCCCTAAGGGCGCATTCCCGCGTATCTCGCCTTAGCTGCCCGGCTTCTGGTGAGGANGGCGCCGGCCGGCCCAGGCCGGGAGGGAGACTCCGGGCTCTTCGGCGGCCGCCTCGGCTCAGCCCGCGGGTCCCCTCCTCCTCCCGCTCCCCTTGGCACCTCCTCCAAGACACACCGCCGCCCCGTGTGCCACTACCTTGCCAAGTGGCGCCTGAACCCTGGGCTTTGGGGAAAAAAGCGGGGTCCTGGAGGCCGGGGGACCGCCCCCCGCGGCCCTAGGCGAAAGCTCAAACCTGGCCATCAGCCTAGGGAGCATCTCCCCAGCCCGCCTTTTTTTTGGATCAGCGTCTTCCTTGGCACACTTCTCAGAGAGCACTCCCGAGCTCTTCTGCGGGGAAGAGGTCTTGTATCACCTCTATCCAGCGGGACCATCGCCTCGGAGCAGGGCTACCCTCGCTCCAAAGCACGCTTCGTTTCTTTAACGCTCTTGACAGTTTTCGTTGCACGGTGTCCTTCAGTAAGTGGAAGCAGGGAAATGAAAAGTAATGTGATCAATTATAATTTTTATACCATATTTATGGACGGGTAGAAGTAATAACAGTTATTTGCTTTGTCGAAGCGTTTATTTCACACTTGGTATATTTCCTTACAATCGGAGAACCGACATGGGAAAAATAAGCACAAACAAATTAAAGTAACGAAAATACGTTTTTAGCAAAAGGCGATCCTTCTCCTGTCTAATTTTCCCGGGTGCGTTTCTTCCTCCTGACATTAATTCAGACCAACGAAAGGGCTAAATAGATTAGTCTCTAGCCCTCAAGTCAAGCAAAAACCAAAATAATAATTTACTTGTCTGCCTCCTTCATAAAAAAATACTTTTTTTTTCCCTCTTCAAATCGGGGATAAAGAACAATCAAAAAGCAAAGCAGCCAGGAGGGCAGGAACCCCGGGGGGTCTCTCGAGGGTACGGCCCCGCTACCCCTGCTCTACTCCCGGTCCTGCGGGCTTCCATTTCCTCCCTCCCCGCCCGGGTTGCTTGGTATCGCCTCCCCTCCTCGACGCAAGGCTACGGACTGTTTTAACTCCTCCTGCCCTGCCTTTGTCCCTTTTGAGGCTTGTTAGCTTCTCTAATTTGTTAGCAGCACTTCGGCTGCCTCCCCCCTAGTCCCCAGTGCAAGGGGGGAATGATGCCAGGGCCGGGGAAATACACGCCGCTCTGGGATTGCACAGTCGTGGTAATAGCGCTTTCACACGCACATACCACATACATCGCATACATCAGGGTCACCTCAGCGAGGGGGAACAGGGAAGGGTGGGACAGAGGAGAATTAAAACCCGATACAATTCTTCCGTGTGTGTCAAGGATTTCAAATAGAATAGCGCTTGATACCAAGGTAACACTTCCCTATTGCCGGCTCTTTGTCGTCTTTGAATTGCTTCATTTCCCATATTCCAGCTATTTATTTTATTGCCAGCGACTGTGTGCAACGGTGCCACAGGTTGGGTTACCCGTGCTAGCAACGGGCAAGAAAATAAATGACTCCTGGCATGGCCAAGGTCGCCAGCAAAGGCTCTGCAGCGAGTCGCATGACGGCTCAGTTTGTCCCGCTCACACGGAGCAGCAAGTGCTTCCCCGCCACGGGGCCACCGCGCCAGAGCTGCCCCCGGCCGAGGCCGGGGCCGGCGGTCTGCTCCGGGCTGAGAGCGGGGCCGGGAACCTCTGACCAGTAACCCCCTCCTCTGCAACCATCCCTTTCTTCACTCATTCCCACCCCCTCTAGCTGCTCCACAGGTAAAGCTGACACTTCTTACCGACCAAGGCACCTCGCTGCTGGATCTGCCAGGCAAGAGTGAAAAATTCCTGGAGAGGTCAGGGCACCTCATCAATCCCTACAGCTGTTCTTTTTGGAAATGCGTTTTTTGCATCTGCCTATAAACCCTCTGCGAAACATGCAGTCTCCAGTCTGTTTTCTCTTTTGGGGATAGCAACATGCTGCCCTTTTCCCTAGCTGCCTAGTCTTTGTTCAGTGCCCATAAACAATAAATCACACAGTATTAGCTGGATTCAGAGCCTTCAATATCTTCCTCCCTGTTCTGTGGTCGGGGCAGACCCCCAGACAAGGTCCCACCAGCACCAAGAGGTACCTGCTGTCAGTCTGCTTCAGGACCCTTGCCTTGTGCCCTGGCCCTGAAGGACAGGGAAAAGGGCCAAAGACGAAACTCAGCTGGGCCACCATCCCAGCCCTGCAGATCCCTCCATGCAGCACATCCCTCCCTTTAGTGGCACAGCCTGCTCAGAACTCGAGCATCAGACATCCCCCAGGGAACCTGCAGGGCTGATGTTGCACAGGCTGATTGGTTTCTGGCTCTGCCCTTCAGTCCACCTTTCCAAAGCCCAGCAGAGCCAGCTGGGCTGGCTGGAGGGGTCCTCTGTTCTCTCAGGAAAGGCAGGCCATAAGAGAAACATGGTAGCTGGAGGTATCTTTATTTTTACAGCCCACAGTTCTGGGGCTACTTTGGCACAGGGTTGTTGCTGGAACAGCTCTGCCTCTGACAATAGTATACTTGGCACTTAAAGTGCTTCCAGTTTGTGAGCCAGTTAATTCTCCTGGTAGCTGTCTGAGACTATAGCCCTATCTTTCAGACAAAGTAAAGCAGTCAAGTTAAACCACTATAAAGTTTATAACCGTGAATTCATTTTTTTTCTCAAGTGAACTATTTTAGTTGAGTTAGACAGATTACTTTGTATAATAATAAACCATCTGAAAGCTACCGCGAAGTTTCCAACATATCAAAAATGGCAATCTTATTTAAACTCTGGAAAGATAATTGTTTGCCTTTGCTGTATGTTTTGCATTCTTGAAGTATATCTTTTAAGGCATAATACACATTTTGAAATCCCATATATGCATCTTTACAATAGTAATGGCTTTCCACAAGCTCTGTGGGAGGTGACATTTCAGCAAGATACTTCCCCTTGACTTTGTTTATTCCAGCAGTTTAAATTCTACCTCTGGTGATAGCTGTTAACTTGGCAAAGTGAGAAGTGCTACATGATGTGTACTGTGCTCAGTCAGCTCATCAGAAGCTTACCAATTACGACTGTGGAGCCCATTCTTCCTGCCACAGCATGCCACCCACCATGCCTGCCTGAGACAGCTGATTTTCACATGTGCATAAAATCTGAAAGTATGCACACATTTACACAGGGCCTGTACAAAGCAGGCACAGTAAGTCTGCTGCTTCTTAGAAGCCTTTTTGTTTCCTCCAATAGCTCATACACAGGCAGTTGTAGATCATGTCTTCCTCCCTGCCTGCCTTAGAAATGTCAAGAAGGGAAGCTTTCGAACCCTACCCTGCAAGGGGATGAGCTTTGTACCTGTCAGGCAATCAGGATGCCTGTGTTTTGGGCAGAGGACTAAATTGTCAGGATGGCTGTGAAATAAGAGGTTGCAACTATCAGGATTATCCATCTCACCTGTGGCTTGGTCTCCATCCACATCTTCTAGGAACTTGGGAAAGGAGGTAGCTGGAAGTAGATTGTGGACTCAATCAAATAATTGAAATATGCTGGAATGGCCCATGAATTTGGCACCTCTGTATTATGAAATGGAGAACTTTGTTAACAAAAGCCTTTGTAAGCCTGTTTCCCCAGGATGAAATCTGATCTCTCTTTAAGATCTCCTAATGACATCAACAAGGCAAGATTTAATTCTAGACAGATGCTATTTTTCAAGCATGTAGTGAGTGTTCGAGCTTCAAAAATAATGCTACCTTTGAGCATTCATTTTTGTTTGGAATATCCTACTGAACATGCAAAATTCAGATTGGGCTTTTTGTTAAACCGTGATTTGCACTTATCCAAAGATATTATTTTTCTTTATTTTGAAGAAACTATTTACAAAGCAATTTAGTGCCAGACTCTGTCACCTTTGACTGTAGTCTCTTTTGTGTCAGCTAAAATAGAAGTAACTCTGTTCAAGTAAGCAGAGTAACACTAGTGAAAACCCAGAATAAATAATCAGAGAATCAAGCCCTTTGAATAGCAAATGACTCCATAAATAGTCCCATTGATTTCAGTGGTATTTCATAGCATAAGTAGTTACATTAATGGAAACAGCATATAAGACCCTTAGTGCTTGGACAGAGGAAAAAAAAAAGAACTTATAATTATTTAAAAAAAATTATTCCATGGTGCATTAGTCAGTTGACATGTTACTAGCTTATTGTAGGACTTACCAAAGACAGAATAAAGTGAGTTGATGACAAGGATGACTCCTCTGCTAGCTGCTATGACAATTCAACACACCTGTGACAGGAAAGATGTGTCCCTTATTTAAAAAAAATAGAAAGCAAATAAAGCCACACCAGTGAAATGCTTTCCATTACCCTTAAACAAATGCTTCTTTAAGCAAGAAAGAACGACATTTTAGTGAACAGAGTTGCCCTTTCTTGGGAGTTTTATGGACAGTACCGAAATATCAGAATGTCATAATGTGATCTCCCCTGGCTCTATTGCTCTGGATGACTTGGAAAAATTCTTTTGCTTGCTTTTCCTTGAAATCTAGTAAAGAACTAAGTGAAGTCCAAACATGCATTCTTAATTATATTTCTTTGGCTAAACACATTTTTAAAAAATAGAGAAGTGTTCTCTGAAAATATTTTGTGGCACCTTTAAGCCTGAACATGAGAACTCGGTCTGGATCCAGAGAGCAGTAAAACACCTACCCAGCTTTAAACCTTCTGGAGCCAACAAAACTGTTGCTGGGATCTAATTGCTTTGCTGTGGACCCATTTCTGAAAGTGAGTTTGGGTGATTTGACTCCACTTAGGGAGCTGGAACATGATGCACAAGAGCAAAGGAAGAAACCATGATGATTGGGGAGCATCACCACCTGATTAGCAAAGGCATGAGATCCCCACACCTTCCTGCCAGTACTGAATTTGCTGTCAGCATTCTCAGGGGTGCAGGTGATATATTTCAAGTATTCAATAAAGAATTGTGCACCCACATACATGGTACTGCTGAAAACTTTTGTAGTTACAGTAATTCTGATGAAACCACATCAGCTCTGTCCTTGCCTTCTTCTCATTGCTTTCCTTTGTATTCCTGTCTTGTCATATCACATAGTAACTGTAAAAAGTGCTTTGTCCAAAACACAAACTCCCTGTTCCAAATGCCACTCTGCTATCAGCAGGAACAGTATTTCAAGTAAGCTGCTGGGCATTTGCTTCTATGAATACCTTCTTTGCTTGTGCTAGACTGTAAAAAGCTCATATGTATCTTTTGAGTGCACATTTTTCATTAAGAATCTCCAGAGCACAAAAGGAAGGAGTCATGAAAGGCCAAAAAAAGTGATCTTTTGCTTTATTGCAAACAGTTCTCTGCTGCGTTTCCTCAGTTATGACCAAGCTGTAGCTATTTTCTATTGAGTGTGGATCATTCTTATTCCCGGGAAGTTTTTAAGGGAAGTACTTTGAATAAGGTTGCACAGTGCCGACTTTTCAATACTATCTCAAACTAGTCTGCCATTTCTTCTTTCTGTATAACAGTGAAGTGACACAAAATGGATAAAATGTTTCCTCTCTATCAGGGAAGGACAAGGCTGTGTACCAGCCCATACCTATGCTGCCTATGCTGTTATCCCATGGCTGAAGGGGAGGAGGGTCTGCTTAGACCCCCAGTTTTGGGGAAAAGGCACTGTTTAGTGCTCACATGTTTAGTGCTCACAACAGCAGTTGGAGGAGGTTAGGAGGAGGCTGGTCCCTTACAGTTGACTTTCATAACCTCTTGGATTAGGAATAATGTCTTGCTGGTATAGGCTCCTACTGAACTATTGATACCCTTGGAACAGAGAGGACAAAGGGAAGCTAATGAGACATTTGTGAACCAATACAGCAGTGAAAGACTCCCAAGAATGGATTTCTCACAACCTTGCCGCAAGCCTGAGGCATACTTGGTGCTGGCTGCAATTCTGGTCCCTACTCTCATAAGGACGAGCTCCTGGCTCTTTACAAAATGAGACTCTAACATTAAAAAATGAGGAAGATTCTAGTTTACTAGTAAAAAGGTTTCCCAAACTCCCAGAAAACATAAATGAAGATTCAAATTATGCTGTTTTCTGAAAATCACTTGTTTCTAAGCAATCTCATGACATTTAGGGGGGAGAGGGATGACGATTGATTTATTACTTTTTGGTGTTTGGATAAATTTTTCCATATGTATCCAAAATTAAAAATAAAAAAAAAGTTTTGAAAAGGATCCCTGAAAATATTTTCTTGACTGAGTGATTGTATTATGTTTTACTATATTAAAAAAAGCCTACAATGTATAGTATGAACTCCTGGGGGCTTTTGAGGGGTTTATTTCTAAAACTTTTAAGTTTTCATTTTTTATTTTCTGGACTGAAACAAACTTATTTCCCTCTCCCTCTCCCTCTCCCTCTCCCTTTCCTTTTCCCTCCTTTATTCCCCCTTTTTTCTTTTTTCCCCTCTTCTTTTTCCCCCCCTTTTCCTTTTTTGTGTTTCTTTTTTTCCTTTTCCTTTTTCATTTCTCTTTCAAACCAACCAACCAAACAACTAGCCAAATGAATTTTTTTTTTTTAGTTCTGCTCTGAGATAAATTTACTGCCCAAGATAGTACCAGTCAGGAGCCCAGCAGCCCAATGTTCTCTAATTACTCACAAACCTACCTCCGCAATATCAATGCAACTTGATCTCACTGCATCAGTAGCATAGCATCCGGTTTTACAAGCTTGACAGAGGTGGCATGAGAAGGAGTGAAAATTGACAGCAAGTTGACAGAATACTACTGGGACTACTCTGGGGTCCATCACACCGTCATCTTATCCCTATGCCACTAAAAAACTAACAAATTTGTCACCAGAACAGCTGTTACAGGGAACTGACTGAACAGTAGTGTTTTTTTTAGGTGTTTGCTATGAATGAGGTTTTCCTCTTCACCTCCTGGAATTATCCTTATGTATAGATGGACAAGACATAAAAGAAGATGGGTGAAAACAAAATCACGTGGGAAGTGGAAAATACTTGTTTTCTCCATGTGCATGCATTGTGCTGAGTGCAGCCGGGTGCTGAGATGGACTCCTCAGATGCTATCACACTAACTGCAATATCATGTAGCTGTGTATCTCCTTCAAGCTCCTCTGCAAAATTCTATAGTGTAATCACTTATCTGGCTGTGTTCAATCTACACAATCTAAAAAGCAAATGCATTTTCTTTTAGATACTGAGCTTATTTTCTGTTCCTGTTGGTGTTCAAAATTCATTGTAATAAGGAGTCATTTTATTGTCATGATTCCTTGATTGTGTTTTGGTTTCTGTTGTTTTAATAGAAATAATAAAACAAATTGTTCCGAGAACAGCAGAGGTAATGAAGTGATCTTTTGAGGATTTGTATCTGATATTATTACATCCCTTCCTTTACCCCTTTGCAGCAGCTTTGTTCATTTATGCTGAGCTTTATGCCCAACTCCATTAGACTTCCCTTTCTAGTCCCCTCAGCTGTCTTTCATGTCTGCAGGTATCAGCTGTGCAGAAGACATTACATACTCTCAGTAGTTCAGGGCTACTTTTGCACTGACATGCTGGCAGAATACCTGCTGACTGGATAGCAAAAGGTCAATCAAAATACATAACTGCTGAGCTGTGACTGGTGCTTTATTCCTAGTGGGACATCAGTCTGGCTCTGTGGTCCTCTATCCAGCCACCAAATTCAGTGAGATTTCTCTTTAAGGCTTTGAACTCATGCTTATCTTTGGCTGAAGTTTGCCAACAGTTTTGGAAGTTATGAGGAGTGGGGGGGCTGACAAACAACAAATCAGATGAATCAATAATGCAATATGTATAAGGGCTAATTTTAAAAAAATGTAAATATCCAAACCAAATTGTCTCTCAGAAACAAATTAGATTTTAGTGGAAAATTAATGGAATTTTTATTCCTAATTCATGTAAGTACTTTGGAAATTCTGCTAAGAAAGATTTTTGATAGAATTGGAGTGAGAGAAAAACACATCTTTTAAAGGCATGATAACAAAATACGCTAGTTATGAGTCCATCCTGGCTGAGAAAAGAGCATTTGAATCATGGCACTGACACTGAAATGCTTTCTTTATTTTAAATTTGCGTCTGGCTCAGAACCTTGCACGCTTGCTGTGTGATTTTGACTATGTGTTAGTGCATTCAAGCTGTATCATAAATACCACTATAGAAAACATATGCCACAGGGGAAAGAAATCTGTAATAATACCAGCTGCCATTATATGATAATGAATTTCAGTCACTACTAACCTGGATAAATGTTTTTCATAGGGAAACAAGAGGCAAATTTACTGAAGAAAAATTTGTGTAAAACTTTCAAGTTTTTAAGCCAGTCCTAGAAGAAATAATGCACTTTGATCAATGGGAAAAATAACCTGGGGCTAATTTTGAAGCTGAATACATCTAGTTTGATTAAACTGTGAGTAAGAGCAACATGGTAACAGTTTTCACATATGTTGAAGGGAAATCCTTTTAAGGCAGCTGTTTTAGGGTACATATTCATAAAAAAGTAGAAATAAATTACAGGAAAATTTAAACTGAGTGTTTAAAAACCTTCTAAAGGCTAGAATCTATTAGACAGCAAAGCCGCTTGAAAAACATCAGTGAAGGTTTTATTATCTGGGAAATATGAAAAAGTTTGGCTGCATTACCAAAGATATGTACTGAGAATTAATCTAGCTTTGGAGTGAGAGAGCTTAGATGGTCTCATTATTCATTCACAGTTTTAATTTCTATGATTCTATGACTGAATCTCATGATAAGGTCACTTTCCTCTCATGGAGCTAGCTAGCAGATAAAAAAACTACGTATATTATGACAAATAAGCAGTCATGTTAGTTTTTGCATTTCATGCCCACTGAATATCTTCCTATTAGGACAACAGCCTGTATATTCCTTTCAAATTCTCTGTTTAAAGTAGGTTGTATTCCATCTGGTGACTATTATGTCCTGAAGTGGTGTGATTATCTCCAAGGGAAATCTGCAAGAATACAACTACTTCAGGAATCTTTTGTCAAGGACAAAGTCCATACACACACATACACCCCGCCCGCCCTTGTATGTGTATAGGCATCTTCTTTAATGTAGAATTATAATT
>VYZW01020124.1:2729-14029 GCA_013401315.1 Balaeniceps rex
TGGCTATGACATACGCAAACACATTGCAATGCTCCCAAAGTGCACAGATGTCAAAGAAATACAGATTGTCCTTTTGGAAACTAGAAAACACCACATGTTACATATTCACAAGATCCAGGAAAAATTTATTCTTGATCCAAATCTAAACAGGACTCTACTGCCAGTGTACATTTGCTGAGCTGGTATGCAGAGAGACCAAGTAGCCTCAGAAAAAGCACTACCTTCATTTGCTTACCTAGCTGGTCTTTCTGTGACTCTCTGGACACAGGTATCACAAGAGACTTATTATGCTATTAAGAGAAATACAGTTACAGAGTACTAGAAAGGGATATCATACACCAATTTCTCTACCTCTTGTAAACTAGTAATATTCATTCAGTATGGTACTTCTTTGCAGTGATTATCCTTGCACTTGCACAGACCAATTTTTAGCCCTATGGTACATTTCTGAGTTGATCCAAACAGACATTGTAAGGAAGGCTAGCACAGCCAAACAAAACAGAATGGAATACCCAATAGAAAATCAACATTGTCTGTGCGTGACAGTAGTCTTGTATTTTCTTCCTGCAATAGTATCACACCTAATTAAAAGTGAAAATTAATAGCCAGCAGGATTAATCAAATTCCATATGCAAATATCTGGCTCATGAGAGCCATGGTCCAATTGCTAGTACTATCACTAAGGTCATTAATTTAAATTGAGATGAGTTAAGAGTCCTTTGGGCATTGACACATAAGTTGAAGGAGGTTATTCATTGCTAAGTTTTTCACACTGAAACAAAGAAAATATGTGAACATTGCTTCAGCACACTGATTNATACAGATTGTCCTTTTGGAAACTAGAAAACACCACATGTTACATATTCACAAGATCCAGGAAAAATTTATTCTTGATCCAAATCTAAACAGGACTCTACTGTCAGTGTACATTTGCTGAGCTGGGATGCAGAGAGACCAAGTAGCCTCAGAAAAAGCACTACCTTCATTTGCTTACCTAGCTGGTCTTTCTGTGACTCTCTGGACACAGGTATCACAAGAGACTTATTATGCTATTAAGAGAAATACAGTTACAGAGTACTAGAAAGGGATATCATACACCAATTTCTCTACCTCTTGTAANTGTCTGTGCGTGACAGTAGTCTTGTATTTTCTTCCTGCAATAGTATCACACCTAATTAAAAGTGAAAATTAATAGCCAGCAGGATTAATCAAATTCCATATGCAAATATCTGGCTCATGAGAGCCATGGTCCAATTGCTAGTACTATCACTAAGGTCATTAATTTAAATTGAGATGAGTTAAGAGTCCTTTGGGCATTGACACATAAGTTGAAGGAGGTTATTCATTGCTAAGTTTTTCACACTGAAACAAAGAAAATATGTGAACATTGCTTCAGCACACTGATTTCTAGGATAATGAGCAGTGCTGTGAGCTTGTATGTGGAGGACCATGAGTCCTCCCCTGTAACACACAGTAGTTCTGATACATTGCTTTAAATTCATATTAAGATGTACTGAAGCAAGTTGAATACAACATAGTTCAAGGTCTAGTAAACTGACATCTTTGGGATTATTTTATGCCTGCTGACTTCCGCTGAGTACCTTCAAATTACAGAAAGACTTTTCTTTTTTTAACCAAAACTTGAGTACCAGTTTCATAAACACTTTGGAGACTTTTCCAGTCTTCAGAAAATGTCCAAACATTTCCAATTAGCAAGAAATATTAACTTAACTTATAAACAGAAATACTAGAGCCCTAGAGCACTGGTTATACTAGTGCAAATACAGTGCATTCTCAGATTACCATCTCTTCAGCTCACCTCAGAACTAGCTCCAGTGTCTTGATCCATAACTGCATTTCTAGGCAGGGTGGCTAGAAGAAATGTAGCCTTTAAAGGCAAATTATAATGGAGTGCCCTACACCTATGAACTTTCTCCAAATGCTGATGGCTGAAATATTTTAAGTTGCATAGTAACAGAATGACTGCAGAGTAATAAAGTAGTGTTGGCATTATATTACTTTTCCTACATAAAGAATAAAAACATAAAATTTATTATTCTGACCTTGTATCACAAGGACTTCTCAGGTATGTAAAAAAATTCAACTATCAAAATGGACTTAGACTAAAGAGAAACCTGCAAAGCGTGGTTTCCAGAATTTTTTTTGAAATTTAAAGAAAACACCGGAGTCCAAAAAATTAGGCTGGAATCCTTACAAGTTTGGGCTTTAGTATTTACTCAACATCATGCTTTCTTAAAGTATTCTTAAAGTATAACAGATTCAGGGTTCAGGGAGAATCAGGCATTATTGGTCCCAAATCTGCATGAGTCAGGAAATGCAGTGGTACTGAAAATGGACAGAGAAACAGGAACTTTTCATATCAAGTTCCAGAGAGCCTTCATCTTTTTTGACTGATACTTGGAGTCCATTCTGCGACTGTTCTGAGCATCACCACCTTGACCACACTGAATTATTTGGGCCAATTCTACCTGCAGTTCCATTTGCAAATCTCCTGCATGAACAGGATTTCAATGGAGTGATTCAGACAGGAATTAAGGTCTTTGCCTTTCAGAGAATAAACATTTCTTCAAAGACAGGTCAAGATCACCATATATTAATATATTCCTATGTCTGCCCAAAAAAGCCAATAACTTTTTTTTCTATTGTCTCATCCCCTATATCTGTGTGGCTGAGCAGCAGCACAAAACAATTTAACCTCAGCAAGCACATTTCATTTGTTACCTGCCAAATGCTGATACAAAAGATAACTATGAAAAACCAATAAAATCCTCATTCTAAGGCAATAGGTAACATGTCTTCGCTATAATATACTTGCTAAATAACATTCAATGAACTCATAAAAGCATTTAATTTAAATATAAATGCTTAGCAGTTCCATTTTTCAGGGAGTAGATGACACTTTTGCTTGTGTTTCTTTGAAATGCATTTGCAGAGTAGACATCCTTTCAAAACCCACAGCTAGTGTTATATATTATTACTATTACTGCAATGCTCAGGGACCACCCTGTGGTCAGGGCTAGGGTGTACTAGAAACTAAGCATATATAGTCACTGCCCTAGAGAGCCTTCTCACTGAAACAGATTTGGCAAAGGCAAAGCTAAAAGAAGAAATATTGGTGATGTCCTAACTTGATTGCAGAGCTAAGAGTTAGTACAAATCTCTGGGCTTTTCTTTCCAATGTCATATCCAGGATGTCCCAAAAAAGGTTGATTCCAATAACTGGTTAAGATACAAAATGCCACTAGATGTTTTAAAAAGGATGTAGTCTCAAGGAAACAAAGTCAGCTCAGAAGTGAGTTGTGTTATTGAATTCACTAAGTCCCTGTCATGAAGAAGCCTGAAACCCACTCGTAGAGTGTTACAAGGTCCCAGTTTTCTCCAGGAGCAGGAACACCTGCCCTCAGTAGTGAGAAATGTTTGACTTGTTCCTCTGATAAAAACAATAGTGAAAGTAATCATACAAATATAATCTGTCTTCCAAAATGTGAATCCCTCAATTCCCCCTTTATCCTTCCAGCTGTCAGTCAACAGCAGCTCTGGGCAGTCCATAAGCCGTAAGTCCATAAGTCCATACCTAGTGAATAACAAGAATATTTTCCATTGTTTTAAATTTACTTAATAAAATTCTAATGATATATTTTTTATAAACTTACTGGAAACCAGCAACATCTTACCCACCTTATTCAAGCTATTAGCTTTTTAGAGTGTTTTCTTTCTTAGTTTGCTTTATAGACTAAGACAAGGGACTGTAGGGCAGCAAGAAAAGTCCAGCTGGTACTTATTACAAGATCCTTTAAGCATTTTATCCATCCACGGAAAATTTTTTGTGCATTCATCTTATGGATTTTGTGGCTAAAATATGGAAGCATTTTCATGTAGTGGAATCCAGTAATATCCTGGATGGACTAATAGAATAGATTTTCTGGTAATTTCAGAACAGTTTTTCCACGGAGAACAGCATATACGGAGATTTGGTCTAAAAGACATCATGTTTACAAGAAAGACATTCTATCACTCACCAGTTGCAGGATAGTATGATAACAACAAGCTTTGGAATTTACAGTTTTGCTATATCATGGTAGTAACGGTTAGTAACCCTAACTAAACACCTGAAGCCTAAACCCCAACCCAAAACCCTAACTCCTCATTCTAAGCCCCTAACATTCAACCTCTCACCTAACTCTAACCTCTTTGGTGCCCAAGAAGTAGAAGAAGGGCAGGGGTTGTACATATAATGCACATAATACAGCTATGAAGTACTTTCTCTAAAACTACTTGTGCATTTTCAGGTATGATCATGTGCTTTGAGTAATGCAGAATCAGATCCTTTGCCAGCTTCATTGACTACTGCTTAACTAATTTTTCAGCAGATTCATGTCAGATTAATCCAGCTAAAGATCAACCACATATACTTAAAATTATCAAAAAACTGTCAGTTTTAAATTGCAGGTTCTTCTGCATTCAGAGCACTTAAAATAATCTTCAGCTATATTTGTGGTCCAAAATATAATTTGATATCACTCAGGATGAAAGATTTCCAAATATATCAACAGAATACAAAAAGCTCAGGCTGGGAGACTGCAGTTTTCCAGCTTGTCCTTCAGTCCAAAAATGACAGTACTTTTAGTTATGGGGAATGTAAGGGCTGTGCGGCAGTCTCTGTGTCTGTTCAATTACTGCCCATTCTAATCATATTGCCAGCAAGGGATCATTAGGAGTTTGGTGTTTATGATGTAAAATATCTACTAGGAATTGGATTTTGATCATCACTTCATTTTACATCTGTTTCCCACTAACCAATGGAACAAAAGAGTCTTAATCACTCTTGACCTTTCCTGGATTTGAACTAGTAACTTAATTGCTAATCCCTACTGAGGGACTCTGAAGTACACTATAAAGCCCCTGAGGCATGTAGCTTGACCCCCTCTATTCAACATTGGTTTTAACCAACAACATCATCAAGAATATGCTCAGACTTGACAATGTTAATTACAGCTTTGGCCATAGTTTCCAGATGAAGTACAGATGAAACTGTCTAACTAGAAACATTAAAAGTATCTGCCGAGCTCTAGGTGATTCTACATGAATCAAAAAGTATCTTCAGCCAAGAAGATCTTGCAGACTCACACTACTGCACTGTCAGCTTGCTCCTAAGAAATGCCCAGCTCCTGGCAATTAGAATTCTTAAGGGGCTGGGTGAAAATCTGTTAGTTTTGGCTTACTTCAAAATCTTCCCCCAGATGGTAATATAATTCCAAACCAGCTGAGATTCACTTTGTGTTGAATTTCATTGTAAAAAAGGATCATACAGCAAAGAGATGAACAAAAGGTTTTCCTCTCCTCAAATTTCAAGCTACAGCACAAAGAGCATTTTCTTTGAGGTTTTTTTTCTGAATGTGATTAACTTATTCTAAGATTCTTATCTCCAGATCTAATCTTTTTCCTTGGTTATTTTCATATTTACATTCAATTATATTTCAGACTCACATTTACTAACTGAGAGAGAAGAAGCATAGATGCAATATGGTCTACCATGCACTCAGGTCATTGCAAAGCTTAAAACTGGAAGAACATGGGGTTCTACCTGCACTTTGTCTGCCAGATTAAAATGGCATTAAACTGATATTAATTTTCTTGTAAATGCCAGTGCCTAGTACTGTTGCAGTTTGTCACATAGGTTCATGCTTCTTACATGTGTATGTCAATATATATTGCTTTTTTGAAAGATTTAAGATCTGTTGTGGTTTAGCCGCAGTCGGCAACTAAGCACCACGCAGCCGCTCGCTCACCCTCACCCTCCCCGGTGGGATGGGGGAGAGAATCGGAAGGGCAAGAGTAAGAAAACCCACGGGTTGAGATAAGAACAGTTTAATAATTGAAATAAAATAATAATAATAATAATAATAGTAATAATAATAATAATGATAATAATAATAATAATAATTGTAATGAAAAGGAGAACGAGAGAGACAAACAAAACCCAGGGAAAAGAAAACAAGTGATGCAACCGCTCACCACCCGCTGACCGACACCCAGCCAGTCCCCGAGCAGCGATCGCTGCCCCCTGGCTAACTCCCCTCGGTTTATATACTGAGCATGACGTCATATGGTATGGAATAGCCCTTTGGTCAATTTGGATCAACTATCTTGGGCTGTGCCCCCTCCCAACTTCTTGTGCACCTGGCAGAGCATGGGAAGCTGAAAAAGAAAGTCCTTGACTAGTCTAAGCACTACTTAGCAACAACTAAAACATCAGTGTGTTATCAGCATTCTTCTCATACTAAATCCAAAACACAGCACTATGCCAGCTACTAGGAAGAAAAGTAACTCTAACCCAGCTGAAACCAGGACAGATCATATTTGTAACTAAGCCTAGAACCACATTTCTGCTTTAAACCTGCCTGTTGAAGACTTCTCTATATGGGTTACATTTACTTTTCTGTAATATTTAGAGCATATCATCATTGCAAACTGGAATGCAGAGCCTAAAGACCTGAGACTGTACTGATTAATCTCTCAGACACAAATACTAGCAAGTCCCTCAAAGCAGACAAACTGTGTGGACATGATGCTGTGCAGAAGCTAATTAGACCCACCTATTAGCAGAGCTTATTAACCCAGGCATTGTGTTGAGCTGATGCAGCTCTGTGCTTTCTGGTTCAGGAGATGGCTTGTACAGTTCTAGCTCAGAGGTCTGCACTGTATTTGTTGTACAGTGTTGGCAGAGCCCTCATTTCCTTCATTTTTATCCACTGAAAAATGTAAATCTTAAAAAAAAAATACAAATCATGGTATTTGTATGTGTTCACTGGAGTGAGTCATTTCCTGTATGAACTGAGTTCAGACCAGTGCTTCATGAGTCCAGTTGCACGATGACTTCAGCAGGCGCTAGGTAGTTCACACAGAAGGACACACTGAAAGGTACTTCCCAGTTTGATGGGCTATCAGCTGCTCAGGTTGCACCTCAAGGGACAAAAAGAGAACACAGGTTTTCTAGTGTACAAATAGAAACAATTTACAGTATGAGCTGACTGCACTTTAGTGGAGTTACTCCAGAACTATGCTGGCACGACTGACGTTCTAATCTGCTCCACAGGGTTACTGAATAGCCCAGTCAATATCAGCTTACTGAAATGGGTAATTAATGTTTGTCAGGACTGAGAACATTTTCCCTTTCCTGCTGTCTTGGTCATACTGGGGCAGGCCTACATAGGTAATAAAAATTATTTTTAAATTAATATTCTGGGCAATTTAAGCCAAGAAAGGAAAAAACCTCTCTCACAAGTCTTGCCCTAAGATCTCACATGAGAGTCCCAAGAGAAAACTGACTGAGAAAGTGAGTTTTGTGTTGGAAATATTTCCTTGACTAGGAATTTTCAAACTTTCATGTAACAAATCACACACCAATCTCTTTTAAGCACTTCAAAGAAACAGCAAAACACAGCAAGAGCCATGAAAATACTCAGGACTTTTGAACCATTCCCAGCCCTCCTCCTGTTGCTGCAGCTCCTTCAGGAAGACAGCTTGCCAGCTTCCACAAACAAATCCCCTGCATGAGGGGACTGAGGTATTGAACGGACTCAGTCAACAGGAACTTGTGGCCAGCATGCCAGGCCACCTGTTCTAGAGGGGATTGAGCCATGGAGAGGGGTTGAATTCAATTTCCTTAGCAACTCCCTTTACACATCTTCCCAGCATTTATCATATCTCTGCCACCTGGAGAAACTCTCTTTGTGTCTAGCAGAGAGAGGGAACAATGGAGCAGAATGTGTTTCCCCATCCCCATACCAGATTGACACTGGAAACCCCTAAGTAACTGCTACAAATCTTACAATGAAAATCACATTTTTCCTGGGAAGAAAATGAGGAAAATTCTGGCAGATTAAAAACAAAATTCCTCATTCATTTCTGTGAAAATTAATTAAAACTTCAGGGGACTGAAATCGCAAAACAGCTACAGTTACTCCAGGGGGAAGTTTCTATCCATTGTTCTCTCATATTATTTACCACACTGAGGCTCAGATGTTTGCAGGAACTTAAAAACCAGCAAACCCTCTTCTTCTTAGTTATTAATATAGTCAAAAGACAATGATCTCAGCAACTTATCAACAGCAAATTTTGCCACAGACAAATACATATGAAAACCACTTTTTTCCTTTACTTTGCAACATAGAAAACAATAAATATTTCTTCCCTTATTTGGGGAAAATATTTAAATGATTCATTGTTAGTATTGGTCATTTATAAAATGTAACATGAAAAATATTTATTGACATGAATTTTGTTATACTGTGGGAACACAATATAAAAATAGTATCCTGTTCAAATACAGCACATTTCCTTAAAGATGTCAAAGAACTTTACAATAGAATCAAGTCTGTCTACTATATAAGAATTATTATAATCATTAAAACTTATAAATGGCAAAACAAAAGTACTGAAAGTTACATAACTTCCTCAAGGGAATGCAAAATTGCTCAGAATGCCACTTTGACTGCAAAATTGTAGCATCACCAAAAATCAATCCAAGAAGAATCAAGGACAGTTACATTGCATTTTTGGTGAGGGTATTAATGCAAATGTGGTCCTAGCAGAAAAGAACAGGCAATAGAATCTGTTTAAGTGGAATCAATTTTAAGCTAATAAATATCTGCTTTGATCAGAAATTCAGGAAATAATTGCAAGATTAAAAATATAAAGTACAAATAACTTATCATATTGTTAAAGGAAATGTGTATATTGAAATCCAAATGATGCAATTTTTTTTCTCCAATAAACTACCTGAATTTGGCATAATGAAAAATGAGACAAGACAGACAAGAACACAAAGCTTCCCAGTGCTGGTCCATCATTGGCAAAGTTGCAGAGAGAAATGAAGGTTTATAGTTGGTGTGGACCCGTGTGACACTTTCTGGAGAAGCAAGCTTTTTATTCAGAAAAGGAACAGATGTTTTGGCAGATAGCATAGAAAGAATCCTGTCAGAGACTATAAACTAGGCTTGAAGGGAAGAAAAAAAGAGTGTGGAAAAAATGTGAAATATAAAACAAAAGAATGAAAATGACATGGATAAAATAGAAATACAGAAAAAAGACAAGGGCTTTGTTAAAATTGAAAAGAGGAAGTAAATATGCTAAACTCCTTGTAACTTTGGAAGAAGTTTTAAGGCAAAAAAAATGAAACTTATCTCTCTTCCACTGACACAGCTCATTGCAGCATGAGGCTGGGAGATTAATTTTATAACTGCAGACAGAAATCAAATAAAAGGAAGAGTCAATGCCCTTTTTAAGCATCAGTAGAGAAAGATCACAAGTACACAGCCAATAATAAAATGCAGCCAAGGTTTATGACCAACATTTAAGTAGATTTGTACTGGAAGAACAAAAAATAACCAACTGTGTAAATGGATATGGGCATACTACCATCACCTGCCCCTGCACCCAAAAGTTTTCCTCTTTCATTTGTTTGTAATAAAGCAGCTCCTTCTGAACCAAACAAATGTGTTTAAGAAGATTTTAAACTCAAACTCACCAAGCCAATTCCTGTGAATACCCTCAGTCTTGATAAAGAAGAGCTTTGTCAAGAAATTCTCAGCCTACTCCATTCTGAAATCTACTGCTGCTGGACAACAACATGTAAAAATATCCTCTTTAACCTCCAACGATAGCCTTTTCTGAAAAATGTGAAGGAAGCTGGTAGCAGGGTAGCAAAGCCTGTTAGCCAGGGCTCAGTCCTGCCATCAGCTAAGAGCAAAGCATCAGCTGAAGATACTATGGCATGTTTTGGTATGAATATCTAAGTTGCAATGAAATGTGGCCATATGCAAAGTGCATTCCCAGCTGTGTATCTACTGTGATCACACTGATACTTGAAGAAGTAGTCATAAAGGATTCAGATACTGTATGTCAGCTGCTCCGTAGTAAGAGCCCACACGCCTGTCCTTAGCATGTAGTAAATTCAAGGTACGTCAAGGTCACTTGTGCATAAACGAAAACAAAAAGTTATCACAGGGAAAAAGCAAAAGCGTAGATTTTTATTACGGAATATCCAAGATCACACCTTAACTTCCACTGCAATAAGCTTCCTACATCCTAAAATAACACTAGCTGGCCAACAGGGATGCAGCTTAAGGTACAGTTTCTGAAGATATCTTAAAATCAAAGACTAAATTTAGTGTTTAAATGTTGTCCTGAATAGCTGTTTCTGTGACAAGAGACCCATACAGTAACACTGACTAGAGAAAGAATTAGAAACGTAATATCACAATGAAAGTGTTACACACTTTTGTCTTTTGGATGGTAACCCCTATATTAAGTCATTAAAGACATGCTATTTCTTGCACAGCAAGAAATAGAATATGTCTGTAAAAACAAGAAACCATGAGAAAATTTACAGTCAGAGGAATGTACAAGGAAGAGCAGTAAGGAAATGAATACAAAGTCCCAGTAAACCTGACAAGAAATAAGAAGGTTCACCTGGATAGAAAATTGACCATACAAGCACCTTTTCACATTCCATATGTATTTCCATCAGTGGCTTCCATTTAAAATGATCTCAGTCTTCAGTAAAAGCCAGATTTTCCTGTCTGATGGACATGAAAGCTCAAATTCAGATCTGCAAATTAACTATGTTCTTTCTGCTTCATACATCAACTGTTATGTGCAATGTTATTGCTGGAATTGTATCTTAGCTTACAATTTGATGATTATGGTACCTCAGGGAGAAGAGAATGCACCTTGCTCTGCCACAGCTACATTTTTATTGACTCCGCAGTACTGAATGGGGAAATTTCTTTTTGTCAGCAAACTAAGCAGGTCTGACTTGGAAGATTTAAAGGGTGCAGACCTGGCATCAGTGATCAGCTGATGTTTTCAATGACAATGGGATGACAAAAAGTATCTGCTTAGTCTAGGAAGCTACTGCAACTATTTAGTAGAAGAAGTAGAAATGTTTATGCCAGAAACATTAAGGGATGGCAAAGTAGCAGACTTTTACCAGCTTTTTCTCTGGGAAGAATGTGCTTTTTCATGAATGGGAAGACTTTTTGCACTCTTACCACCAAGCCACCACAGCATTTCCAGCCTGTTATTCATCACTAATAAACAATATGAAGTAATCTCTCCAGTGGTTCCCACTGACTCTGTAGCTTTCAGGTTTTGTGATATATGATCAGTCCTCCCTGGAAAAGTCTATAGCCTCCCAGTTTAGTCCTTCAAATTCTAGAACCATGAAACAGAAAATGAAGCATGATCTTTCAGCTTGCTCTCTCACAAATTGTCTT